>CM041640.1:6017698-6078214 GCA_023333625.1 Bothriochloa decipiens
GGAGCGAAGGCCGGTCCTCGAGTGAGGGCTCAACGGCCGCCCTTGAGCACCAAAAAATCGGGCTCCGGCCCTAAGCCTCGAAGGAGCGAAGGCTGACCCCACGAACAGGGTTCGACAGCCGCCCTCGAGCATCCGAGTCAGGGGTGACCAAGGGGGAGCCAACACGAAGCCCTGCTCGAGAATGAACTCTCGAGACCCCTTTGAACGCATCCAAGGCGAAACGCTACGGACTTCATGGAATCCCCCCGAAGGGAGGCATCAAGCCGCCGAGACCTATCGAATGGAATCGGTATCCGTAGGACCATTGTGTTTTGCTTTAATGAGACCGCCTCCGGTCCTCCTACTGACCTCTATCGAACGAGGAACGGGCTCTCGCTTGGATTTTCCCGTTACCAGCTCACTGAGAACTTCGCGGCTCGCCCTATCGGGGGTAGTCTGATGCTTCTCGCCTCACATCCGATCGAAAGGACTCGTGAGAAGAATGCCGAGGCCAGCAACGCCCTAGCCGCGCGAGGCTCGGGGGCTCGCCTGTGCCCGGCGCCCCTCGACGAAAGAGGGTCGAAAATCCCCCGGGGGCTCCCCTCGGTAAAAGCGCTACGACTCCAGTTCAGGCCTATGCCCGACTGGACAGGCACCCTCTAACTAAATATAAATAAAGCCCTCACAGGAGTCTTTTGACTCCTATGAAGCCTCGGGGGCTACCCCCGCGGGGGTCGCTCGCGCGCCCTCCACGAGAAAATCCGAATCACGTCCCATTTCCAAATTCCTGACCCCCTACCCGAGTGCCATCACTCGAGCCCGGGCTCGGGGGCCAATGTCGTTACCGAGGAAATGGGTACCCCAAAACCCCAGGTTTACCAAACTAAACCCCGCAAAATCAGCCAAAACCAAAGCCTGCTCGAGAGACTACCAAACGGACTAGTACTGTACGCTTGAGAGGCTACCGAACGGACTAGTACTGTACGCATGAGAGGCTACCGAACGGACTAGTACTGTACACTCGAGGTTACAATTCGAGCGACCCCTCGAGGACGGAACTTCGCCCAGCGAACGAGCCTACCCTCGAAGACGGAACTTCGACCGCCGAACGAGCCTGCCCTCGAAGACGGAACTTCGTTCGGATGAATGGGCGGCCCTCGATAAGAGTCCACCCCTCGTTTTACCGACGCTCTCGTACGGATCCGGGCACATTTAATGCGATCTACCTACCCCCGCCTAACCGCATGGCCACAGTTACGGTAACAGTTGCAGGCGTGGTGGTCAAATCTACTTTTACCGCCCATGCCCCAGAATCCCGCAAGTCATACCACGCTGTTGCACCATACCGAACACTGTGCCACGTCAAGCACCGCCTCGAGACGTATAAGCCCGCATGTTTTCCGCACTTTCCAGGATTCGGCCTTATCCGGTGAGGCTCGAC
Organism: Bothriochloa decipiens; assembly: GCA_023333625.1. NCBI lineage: Eukaryota > Viridiplantae > Streptophyta > Magnoliopsida > Poales > Poaceae > Bothriochloa > Bothriochloa decipiens. Next base: position 6,019,119 of record CM041640.1, read on the forward strand.
CTCCTCGACGCGACTCCCTCGACTCCGGCCAAGACCCTCGACCGTCACCCCTCGACTTCATCAAGCAAACCCTCGAGCGGAACTTCAACAACTCTCGACGCGACGGCTGCAGGGCCTCCCATACCGACGTACATCACTACAACGGCACGGACGTGATCGGCCTCAACATCGTACGTCATCAACGTCATGCGAACTCAGAATACATGTACCCCTGTGCCCCTCCTTCATCTATAAAAGGAGGCGCCAGGGCCTTAGAAAAGGACCGAACTCAAAAAAAACTGAGAGGATCTAGGGCATAGACATTAAGGCTTTAGATCACAGAACGACATCATGAGCCTGTGTAAGGTTGAGAGCTAGGCGTCCGACGCCAAGGCCCTACCTCACACTCCTCACACCTGCTTGTATTTTCCCCTGTACTAGCACTTTGGTGCAAGATAACACGAATCATCCTCCCCCCGCTGGACGTAGGGCCTTCTTTGCCCGAACTAGGATAAATCGTCGTGTCCTTCTTGCATCACCCACCGGAAAGGGAGCACGCAATTATAAGTATTACTCGTTAGTGTTAACCCCTCGAGGGTCAGAACACCGACAATGTGATACCTAGGTCATCGGTCGGACCAAAGTTGCCGATACCATAGGACTCTTTCCTGCTGCATCATGCACCTGAGGCAACCCAAAATTGGCGGTAGACGGTCCTGGAGGCATCCCATATCCCCACCAATTAGCAGCAACCTGGCTGTGTTGACCTGAAGGACCTGACATTGCTGATGCCGATAGATCTGTACCCAATTGAGTGATCTGCCTTTCCTGAGATGTTAGATCTGATCTTATCAGCGTGGCTTCAATGTTAGGTGATCCTGATAAAGCTGGAGGAGCAGGAGCTTCCATACTCTCAACGGCTGGAATTGCCGATGGAGTACTGACAGATGTCGATCCCGGCTGATGATATGCCGGCCCGACATAACCTGGTGCTTGTCCTCTTAATGTTTTCACAACAGCATTGTAAACAGTATTGGACAGCACGGTGGAGTGGTTGATCAAAGCACAATTCAATGCAGAATTAACCATCTCCTGTAATTTACCAGGGTTGGAGTCAAAAGTTACCTGTCGAGGCAACAACAGATCTTGCTTCTGGATTACTTCTCTGCCCCTATTCTTGCTGAAAGACTTCAAGCAGAGCTACCTGTAATCCTCCATAGCTTTTTCCATGGCTAGCTTCTGATCTTCCTTGAGATCTGATTCTGATATCTCGATGATGTTCTCTGGATTGATATCAGTAGGGTTCTTCATGATAAATCTGTTGACTTGGTCCCACCAGGCATGCCAAAAGATGTGTTGATGCAAAGTTCTATCTGCAAACACATCGAGCTAATACCTAAATTCGATATCCGAAGCGTGCCAGTCGATTTGACTTGTTAATCGACAAGGATGATAACTTGAATAGAAACCGAACGAGACGACAGTGATACACCTGGACGTCAAAGCTCAGAATATATTCGATAACTTCTGAACAGATCAGACGAGACTACAGCGATACGCCCGGAAGTCCAAGCCTGAATTGTGCTCAGTATACGCGAAACCTGCAAGGTCGCCGGAGATCAAGTTGATGCAGCCCATCGAATCTTGAAAGAACTCGTTGAAAAAGAGAAAATACTTGACGAAGTCGTCGAAAAGTAAAGTGCTGGTAAAAGTAAATTGTGATAAAAAGTAGATTTGTTTATTGATGCTTGGATGCTCATTACAATGCCCTTCGGCACATATTTATACTCTACTATACGAAGAATCCTAACTGAATACGAAAAGCTTAAATATAGAAAAATAAACTTACTCCTTATACGACCTCTATCTCTAAAGAAAAGACATAAAACTCGTATTGGAACTGGACTCAGACTACACTACGAAAATCATAAGCTCACATGATTCCGATCCTCTCTCCGTTTCTGTCGTGATGAAGTTATCTTCCCATCGGCATACTCTCTGGTATCGGCAACAATCTTCTAATCTTCGGCCTGTCTCATCGGCAACAGCTCTTCAGCTTCATCGGCAGCAATCCTCTAGCTTCCCGCCAGTCTCATCGGTAATAGCTCTTCAGCCTTATCGGTAAAAACTCAGACCAATCCACCCTTTATTGGCAACCATTCATCGGCAACATCAAAAGCAATGCCGAAGATAAAATAATAACCAATCCTTTGCCGATTAGCTCAGTTTTTGATTCTTACTGACTCATGCCAAAAAACGGTATCAACAGATGTATACTTCCGTCCCCTCATCGATGAGCTAAAGGAGCTGTGGACAGATGGTGTTGAAACATGGGATGCCAAACTAAAGAAGAATTTTACTCTACATGCTCTTCTACTTTGGACAATCAGTGATTTTCCTGCATATGCAATGTTATCTAGTTGGAGCACCAAAGGGAAGTTTGCATGTCCATATTGCAACAAGGATACAGACTTCTTGTGGCTGAAATACGGGTGCAAGCATTGTTACATGGGACATCGCCGCTTTTTGCCAGCGAACCATAGGTAAGATTTCATTTGGCTGAAATACTTTTGTTGTTGCCAATTCGATTTCTTATTAATTTATGAGTTCTCCATTCAAACATAGGTGGCGCAGGAATAAGATCTGCTTTAACAACAAAGTGGAAATGAGGGTGGCTCCTGAACCATTGATTGGTGCACAAGTGAAGGAACAATTTGAATATTTTGATCAAGCCATTTTTAGGAAAACGACAAGAAAGAGGAAGCAACGTGAAGAACAAAATAGATGGCACAACTGGAGGAAGAAGAGTATTTTCTTTGAATTTCCTTACTGGGACTCATTGCTTATAAGGCATAATTTGGATGTGATGCACATTGAGAAGAACATCTATGAGAGCATTTTGGGTACGTTGCTTGAAATTGATGGTAAATGCAAGGACAGTAAGAAGGCCTGTCTTGACATGAAAGATCTTGGTATGAGGGAAGATCAACATCTTGTGATGGAGAATAATAAATATACTATGCCACCAACACTGTACATATTATCTAAGGATGAGAAGAAATTTTTTTGCAAATTTCTAGAAGAAGTGAAGATGCCTGATGGGTTTGCCTCCAATATAAAAAGATGTGTTGACGTTAAAGGTTGTAAGGTTAGTGGACTGAAAACTCATGACTACCATGTTATTCTACAGAAGCTGTTACCATTAATTGTGCGTAGCCTTCTGCCAAAAGATGTTGTGGTCCCATTGATTGATCTTAGTCGATTCTTTAACAGAATTTGTTCAAAGGAGCTAGTAGAGGCAGATCTTGATAAGCCTAGCAGTTCAATCAAAGAGACTCTTTGTCGCCTTGAGATGATATTCCCACCTGCATTTTTTGACATCATGATGCATTTGCCGGTGCACCTAGCTGAAGAGGCTAAACTAGGAGGTCCTGTGAGCTATAGATGGATGTACCCGGTTGAGAGGTATTTACGTACACTAAAAGGCTATGTGAGGAACAAAGCACATCCTGAAGGTTCAATAGCTGAGGGATATATCTCCGAGGAGTGCCTGACATTTTGTGCTCGTTTCTTTGAAGACGTTGACACCAAATTGAATCAAGCTGATCGGCATGAAAGCGCTGCTGTGAGTGAGCCACCATCTGGGCTCAGCATATTTAGTGCGCTTGATTACAGCAAGAAAGGATTTCATTTTGAGGAAATTTCTACAGAAGAGTTACTCAAGATGAGGCACTACATCTTAACTAACAGTGATGAGGCTGAAGGATGGATTGAGTAAGTTGCAATATATAACATAATTAATATTAGGATTTCTTTTAGCAATTACTAATTATTTGAAGACGTGTTTATGATGCAGTGAGCATATGGACGACCTCAGGAAAGAAGGTACAGTAAACCTTAACAAACGACACAAGGAGCAATTTGTAAACTGGTTCGAGCGAAAAGTGAGTAATTAATTAATTCTACTTTTTTATTCTTAATGGTGACAACAAGACATATATTATTTAGTGCCACTTGTACTATGGAATTGTGTTTTGCAGATCAGGAAGCAAAAGGCGGAAGGCATAATAGAGAGTGACCTCTTATATTCCCCAGCTAAAGGACCGGACCCTCGAGCCCGTGTGTTCAATAGATGCTTCATCAATGGTTTCTTGTTCTGAACCGCTTATGTTGAGAAAAATCTGACCACAAGAAATAGTGGCGTGTATGTGAAGGGTGATTCCAGTACCAGCAATATGGCATGGTACGGAGTGATTTAGAAAATTATCGCTCTTGACTTCGACAATGAAAAGGAAGTTGTATTGTTTCAGTGTGACTGGTATGATGTACCAGCTGCCACTACGAGCAAAGGCAGAGGATATAATAAGGATGAGTATGGGGTTATCAAGATCAATACTAGTCGTTATTGATATTCTAGTGAGCCCTATATTCTGGCAACACAAGCTAAACTGGTGTTTTATGCTGGAATCCCAAGCAAACCAGGTTGGTGCAGTGTTGTTGCAATGAAGCCTAGGAATCTGTTTGCCATGCCAGAAGCAACAGAAGATGAGGGTGACATAAGCTTACTGGACGTGGGAGTGCAAAACATGAATAATGCATTATGTCTACATACGAATTTGACAAATTGGAGGAGATCAGACATGGAAGGCTCTAGTGGTGATGCATCTATTATTAATCAGGTGATTGCCCAATCTGTTCCAGAACCAGATCACACCGCATTTCTTGATGCAGAAGATGATGAAGATGATGAGACCTATATTGATGATGGAGTTGTTGCCCCAGCTGCAACTGTGGGGGAAGACCAGGATGACGATTTCTTTGTTTAAGTCATTTTTATGAGTATTTGCTGCTTTTTGAGGACCTAGATGAAGATTGCTTTGATTTAAGTCATTTTTATGAATAAATTATTTCTTTCCTCCTATATTTAACACACTAATTAACCAGTGACAGAACCGGTATATATATGTGTGATAAACAACACAAATTTAATTTCTAAACTATAAGATTCATATATAAGTATATATAGAAATCAATCCTAAGTTAATCCAATCGTGGAATACTTAGTGTCAATCCCAAGTTAATTAGATCTGGATAATAGAGATGCCTAATTACCGTTAGCCATGTGGAGAAGGCGTCACCAATTGGGAGCAGGGAAACGCCTGGACCTGTACCCCTGGAGTGCGGGAGATGGAGAGCCTAGAACAACCAACAGAGCTACAGCCTCGGGCACCCACACGCCGCAAGCCGGATCGCGTCAACACGAGAGTGGAGGACTCGCTGTCCGCCGCACGCCGCCACCGCAGGCGCCCGCCACTCGCCACTCGACGCGGCGCCACGAGTCCATGACCCGCCCAGCCTGCAGCCCATCGCCGGCCGCTACACGGCGCTGTGAGTCCACGACCCGCCCTACCTGCAGCCCATCGCCGGCCGCCACCTGATGCTCTTGCCGCCTCTCGCTGCCTTGAGCAGAAGCGCCGTCGCCCAGAAAATGAATCGGGGAATTTTTTTCCCCTCCCACTCGGCCCCTCCCAGTGCCTAAGTAGATAAGATCATCCGAGTGCACTCAGGGGTAATTTTGGAAAAAATTAAAACCTCACTACTAGTAGAGTAACATGAGCCCATAATCAAACAAACTTGTATAACCCAGTGGTTTATGTGTTGTTGATCGATCGAAAGGGGTATATGGTTCGAATGCAGCACAATGGCCTTTTTTAATTGTTATTTATTTGCTAGTTTTTAAAAAATATTTGTTTCATTTTGATACTATATATTTTTGCCTTCTTTTATAGTTTTTGTCCTCCCTTATAAAACTTATTTTAAGCTTTCTCACTACTAATAAAATACTATGACGATAGTTTAAAAAACTAGTATGACGATGAATACTACTAGTAGTAGTACTTTCCATACTCATATGGCTATGATTGAGCTGCTCGCCTTCACTGTGTGACCTCCCTCCTCACTGTCTCTTAGGCCGCCAACTCCTCTCCCTCCCTAGCCACTCATCGTGGATGTCCACTCACTGGAGCATTGTTTCCAACCGATGTCCGGCAAGCCACAACCGCCAAGCACTAGCCAGAGGAGGAAGATGCTCCCGACACCATCAGATCCCGTCACCCGTCAACTGGACTACCCAGTCAGCACTACTCTAACCATTCATCAGGTTTCCGCTTTAGTCAACCACCACGTGGACTACCACATCAGCTTCAATCACATGTCCATGCTTAAGTCGATCATGTCCTTGTGGATGACAACATCAACTTCTATTTTGGACCTAGATGAGCTCACTTAAATACATTAGGAAGTCAAACTTGCGATTTCGTAGTTTGTGAAACAAGATGAAACCTGCGAAGTACATAAAGGACCGACACCCAATACTTTAATGACCGACCATGCAATTTACTTTTGATGATATGTACTACGAGGATCCGATGTTCATGTTTGATGTTATAAATTTTGAATCGAGATTTTGTTAGTTGACATTACATCTAGGCTACTGACTCAACATTTGTGAGCGAGGGTAACTTATTAAGTGTTAATTGTAGTCGGTGCATCAACATATTACTTGATTATTTAAATCCACTCCAATCCGATCTTTTTTCATCCCTATCAGCTAGCTATCATTGTAGCTGAGTGGGAGAAGTGAATCCTAATCTTTTTCCATATCAATACATCTCATATGACCAACTTTATAGTACTAATTTTCTTCATGGGTGTATATCATCTATGGTTCTTTTGGAGTGCGGAATTTTAAAGAATTTTAAAAAAATAGGAACAAATCTATTTTACAGGAAAAACACACAAAATAAAAAAATTCCTCCGTCCCAAAACACACAAAGTGTGATATTGTTCAGTAGTTACGTATCCTCGTTCAGCATATAGTACATGCCGATCAACCTATACATGCTTTAGCCATACACGACCCATTAATAGTCACCATGTGTGATATTGTTCGGTGTTTACGTATCCTCGTTCAGCTAACACAGGACTCAAGCGCCCCACTCGATAGGCAGCGGGAGCTTTGGCGGCTGCCCATGATTACCGATCCAAAAAGAGGCCGCCAATCTTCCAGCGAAAACAAAGCTTGAGCGCCAAATATCCCGCGCATGGCCCCCTCCAAACCCTAATTAACACCCCCACTTAATCTAATCCGGGGGAGAAGGCAGCCGCCAGTTAGGCAAAGGGTCGTAGATCCACTTTACTCGTAGATGGCAGCCTCCTCGGCGGTCGCGGCCTCAACGGAGATGCAACGGCAACCCACGTCCGCGACGGCGACCCTAGGGTTCACGACGCCGTCGCCAGCACTCACGAGGCCACCGCCAGCGCCCTCGATGACGAGACGCGGTGCCACGGCGGCGCTTTTCGGCGGCGCAGGTAGGACGTCGACCCCTGCTTTGTCCGTCCACGACGGAGAGGATGGCAGTCAAGATCTTAATTCATCATCAGGACGATCACTACCCATCAGGCAACATCATATTGGATCCCTTGGGCTGGACTCGCAGTGTCGGTAAGCAGCGGCACTCATGCTTCATTTAGAGAAATTGTCGTGTATACTCAAATAAATGGAATAGGTGAGCATCTCTGCTGAGATCGCTTGTTGCTGCTTGCTAATTACCCCAAATTTGTTTAGTGTCAGGTCTGTGTACTTCTATGTACTCAAGCATCAAGGAATAATTGAGCGTGCAATCAGTAGTTCCTAGCGCATCGTATAGGATTGTTCGGTGTCAGTCCTATACATACTCAAGAACTGTGCAGCCTTTTGTTATGATTTGGTAAACTATGCCTGTTCTCGGTCAACAATGAAAAAAGTTTCATTAGAAAGTTAGGGACATCTTTTCTTTTGTTTGAAGAAAAAAGTTCCAATCATTTAGCCCCCTAAAAAAATAGATAGCATAAATGCCTATTTTATAGTAACTGACAAAGCTATCTAAGAACTGCTTCAGAGTTCTTGGCTATTTGGGTATCCTTGGTTGTGGTCAGAGTTCTCGACTCTGTCCCATTGGTATATAGCTAGCTTATCTTGCTATTTCTGCCGTGTATTATTCTGAAGGAAACTAAAACAAAATAGTTTGATAGTATAAATTATCCTATTATCAATTTCCAAGTATAAATTTCGTCCATGTAAATGTCCAAGTATATTTCCTGTTATCAATTTTCATTTAATTTCCACCGTGTATGCCTTTGCAAATTGCTGGCTGTCATCTTGTTGCTTTGTTCAGTTGTTTATTATTTAATTATTAATTATTCTTTCTTCAACCGAGATTACCAGGGAATGAACCTTGCTTCCTCTTGATTAATGGTTGTTTGTTCATTACTACTTACTTTATATATATATATATTCCACCCTCCGCCACTGATCCATTTATGCATGAATATGCTTGTCAGGGAAAATATTGAGACGTTGTCAGAAGAAACAGAATCTTGGACTTTATGTTTTCTTCTCATAGGTGCACCACCTGAACGGGATATTTGTGAAGTCAGCAAAATGAAGAAGGATGATATCACATTTGGAAACTTGTTAACAATCAAATCACGTTTAGGTTACAACATGAGGGACTTCTTATACTATAAGAAATGAAGTGGTAATAATGTAGCAACACTTCATGAAATTGAAACAGAATCTGATTTAAGTGTAACGATAACAAACAACGATGAGGAGAGAATAGCCAGATTAGTTTTGAGCAAGGATAGAATAACCGAGCGAAATGTATCCATAACTCCCATGAAAAAACCTCTAGGTACAACATTTTACGAGGACGAATTCAAAAATGTGCCACTTGATGACTACAAGGTCTGGCTTGCAAAACTGCATGCGGACGGTAAAGGCCATGGTAAGTTAAGTTGCTGCACTAGTTTTCATGCTACATCTTATTTCATTGGTAGTCACCTCAATAATACAAGCATGTTTCCAGAACTTCAAGACACATTCAGGATAGATACAATCAAAGCATACAACGAATGGTGACATCATGAAGGACAACTTGATGACATCGGTATATAATATCCTCTCCAAATTATTGTAAATCAACTTAACAGTTCTTCATACCAATTTTAACTTATGCTCCATTATTGGCAGAGGCATATGACGAGCTTCAAAGCACTCAGTCAAGTCAATCCAGCAATCCAACACCACCAATGCAGCGGCCAAGTCACGCTCGCCGTGAAAAACAACTAGTCAACGATTGTAAGATTTTTTTTTGGAAAACATTATTGTAAGGTGCAATTATATTCCATAACATTAACGAGAATAATTATTAAATTCTATTGTATCTTGTTTTGAAGGGCGATCCGGCAGTGGAAAGAGGAAATTTAAAGGACGTGGGCCCCTCAAAAGTTTAACTGTGTCCAACAAAAGAGCTCGGCAGGGCACCACAAAATTGGATGTTGAATTCTCTAGAATGCAAGTACCTATAGGTGGAAACCAGCGGTCTTTTGTTGATGAAGTGGTATTGTATACAAGGAGAAAGGCCCCACTAATTGGAGTGAGAAAGTGGAAAAACATTGATGATGAAGTTAAGCTAGATATAGCATATGCAGTAATGGTAAGCTTCGCATATTTCTGGTCCATTCCAATCTTAATTGTGAAATAGTGTAAGAACTGACCCAATTTGTTTATTTATTTTTTCAATAGAAAAAGTGGAACCTTGCGAATACTTTGAAAAACAAGAAAAAGATATGGGCCATTGCTAATGAGCGCTACAGAGGATGGCGATCAGCATTTAGTTCAACGTACAAGGCTTATGACACTTATGATGAGAGAATGAGACATAAGCCTGAAGACTTGAACATTATTGAATGGCACTATCTAGTGTTGAATTTTGGCACTGAGGAATTTCAGGTTTCATGCCATTTACTATTTTTCATGCTAATTGCACTTGCAGATATAAATATTTTCTTCAGAGCACTATTTTTTAATACAAAAACAACATGCAAGAACTTAGCAACAAGAATTCTCAAAACCTTTCGCATGTCCAAGTAGTGCATAGGGTGGGATCAAAGTCTTTTGGTCAGTGCAGCTATGAACTAGTAATGACTTGAGAAGCACGTAATAACAATGTTTTCTTACTTGATGAAATATTTATTTGCATCATTCTTGGCAAAATTAGAGAGATCCAGAAACTGGTGAAGAGCTAGATGATTGTGAACTTTGGGCCAAAACGCACAGTAAGCAAGGGAAATGGACAAACGATGCATCTAAGGCTATCTATGTGCGTACATAATTGTTTCTATAAACCTTACTAAATGATTCATAGTATTTTCTCTTAGTTCCTAGTTTTTGTTTAACAAAAGTTTGCATGTCTTTTTTGTGTTAGGAAACTGCTTGCAGAAAAATTGCAGAGAAGGAAGCAGAGTCACTAGATAGCTTTATTCCTTTAGTAGAGAGAAATCTTATTTTCTAGAAAGCATACAAGCAAACTACTGGATCTAAATCATCCAAGCTTCAAGGTCTTGGGTATTTGGCAAGGTATCCAAGTAGAAGGCAGCTATTGATTGAGCGATTCGAGGACCAGGCCCGTTCTGAAACGGCATCGCATATGGAAAATAAAGAGCTGAAGGCTATGCTCGAGAAGGTACAAGAACAACTCCAAAGCCAAGTTGCTGAAAGGGATGCCGAGAAGGAGGAACATAGGCGTCAGATGGAAGAGTTGCAGAAAGCAAGGGAGGCTGATAAACACGAACTTAGGAAAGAGTTCATGTCAATGCTAGCAGCACAAAAGCAAGGAGCATCGCCACAGGTAATAGTATTGTGACATTTGAGCTTGCATATTTAATTTAGTAGGCTTGTTTCTTGATAGTTTTTTTGTTGTATTCACTTGATAGTCATCACTATAATATGCTTGCTCAAACTGAACATAAGAAGATTAATCAATTAAGTTCTTCTCTATGGGAGCTAAGTAGTAGTAATAAAAAAAATTTGAAATGCAGGTTAACCAAGCTACCATCGAAACAGCAGCCAATGAAACAACATGTAGTGAAATAACAGGCAACGGAACACCCTCAGTTGCTCATGTACCAGTCTTGACTGAAAGAGAAGAAACAAGACAAGAGAATGAAGAACCATTAGCTCAGGTTGTTTCAGTTTGACAATGGATTACAGCCATGCATTAGTGCATGATATTAGAGTCCTAATAATTAATTTTCATTCAATTTTTGAGTAGCAGAATAACCTACAAGTGAATCAGAAAGGACAGCTACCTGCAGGAAATATCATGCGCACCACTAGAGGCAGTCTTAATCAAAATCAATCACAAAACAAAGAAGGGAGTGGTACACCGAATTTTATTCCTCCAAAACATTTGCTTGATGCTGCAGCAAGGAAACGATCAGCCAAAAAGAATTGAATGTAAGCTTCTTTTTTCCTTATTGCTTTAGATTAAACCCAATTCAAATGAACTACTCATTTCAGTCCACCATTACTTGTTGTGCTGCTATGTATATATTTCTGAACCTATCTGCTGATGAACAAAACTAATCCTTCATGCTTGCTGGAGACCATGACTAACTTGTGTGGATAAGAGTGGTTTTGGCTGTCCAAATAAGTTTATTAAGTGCTGCTTTGTTCGGAGACAACTAAAGGGAAGCATGGATCACTTTTGCGGTGTGCTGAAAATTTCAGTTTGAACAGTTCTGCTTGTGATAATAATTTGTGTACTTGAATGACATTTTTGTGGAACTTGAAAATATAAAGGTTGTAGATAATTTAAGTATCTTTACTGTCCTAAAATTTCATGATTTTATCCTATCTATTTTGGGAGATATGAAATTTTAAATTTTTCCCTCAAGATTTTGCTGAAAGCTATACAGTTCTAAGATTTTCTGTAATTCGATCCTGTTACCTTCAAAACTAGCTCTTGCTGATAACTAACAAGTCATATTGTTTTTCATAAGCTTTCTAATGGTTAAATAATGATATTTTTGGTTGGCTAGATCTCCAAATATGAATTTCTAAAGTTCGGTGTCATAGTTTGCTTTCTTGTTGGCAATCAAATAGCTTTAGTTTGCAATACATGTTTACATTCTATGGTTGCTGGCTTTGCTGCTGTAATAAACAATTTAGTACTACTATATTCTCCTCTATCCATTTACTCTTTGCTTGTGTCTTGTTGGCTTATTCACTATAACATGCTAATTATCCATTTACTCTGGTTTATCTTGCAAGGATTTGTGCTAGGATCATTCAAAATAAATCCTTGAGTGGATTTCCTATGACAATTGCATATATCCTTAAATGTGAATGTTCTTTATTTCCAGACAAATGCAGAGTTTGAGTAGAGAGCACGAGTGAACGGATCATCCAAATGAGGCCAAGTCAAGCCAAGTGAAGTTGCATCATCTTAGATGCTTTGGTTAAGGAACAAATGTGTTGGATATCTTTATTTGAACAATGTTTATGTAGCCCGAGTTTGATTTTTTGAATTATTTAGTTCTACATGTGAACAAATGAACAAGTCATTGTTTGATGGCTTTATTGATGGTTTGTTTGTGTCTACTGTGTTACTAATTAATATCATTGTAGTATTGTCTGGTGGCAACAAACCAAGCGCATGTAAAAGTGACTATTGGCAATGACATTTTCTATGGCAATATATCATATAGCAACTAAAAATTTGTGTAGTAATAGAGGTTGTACCTTATAGCAATGACAATGTGAATGTGGCAATTGGACATGTTTTGCAACCTCTTTTTGGTGTTGCCACATTGGTCTTATTGCCACACTCGTCATGTGATGCAATAGAGGTTGTAGCTTATAGCAACCAAACATTGGGCGTGGCAATTGCACATGTTGCCACCACTTCTTGTTGTTGCGACATAAGGCTTGTTGCCACACTTGTTATGCGATGCAATATAGGATAAACCTTATAGCAACCAAATCTCGAGCGTGGCAATTGCACTTATTGCCATAGCTTTTTGGTGTTGCAACATGGTCGTTATTGCCACACATGTTAAGTGTGGCAATACATTTTCTCACAACACGCATTCATCATTGCTAGTGCACCATTTGCAACAACATGGCAAGTTGCCATTGCAAGATCTAGCAACACCCAAGGAGTTGCAGTAGTTGTTCTTGCCACACCCACAACCGTAGCAAAAGCTTATGTCGCAATGCTTAGGTGTTGCAAATTCAAAACGCATTTTGCAACGCTTCCTAGAAGAGTGTTGTCCAAAGCTTTACCCACGCAAGCGCTTGCAACACCTTGCAACGAAAAACAAATGTTGCTATTTATGCTATTGCAACTATTTTGGGCATATTGCAACACTTTTCAAGCGTTGAAACAAGGTCAAAAATTAGTAGTGCGTGTGTTGATGAAACCTCCTCAGTAGTCTACCACGGGATACCCCGAGGTAGTAGATTGCGGTGAGGGCACACTAAGACCTACGATCTAGATGTGAGGCGCAAGACAAACAACCAGGACAACCAGGGTTTATCCAGGTTCAGGCCGCTTGGAAGCGTAATACCCTATGTCCTGCGTCTCTGCTGCTATATTGATGACTACCTTAGTACAAGGGTTCCGATCAGATGAGATCAGATGAAAGAAAAGAGGTCTCCTCTAGGGGGTCCTTGTCCACCTTATATAGCCGGGGACAAGATTACATATCTAGGGTTTCCCTATGGTCGGTTACATTGCGCCGTATTCTTGGAGTACACGAATAGATCTAACCGACTAAGACTCCTTGCATGCCAAGTAGCCTTCACAACCTGTATAGCCCACCGATCTAGGTGGTAACAGACCACGGGTTCTGTCTTGTCGTCCAACCCACCAATCAGGATGATGATGGACCAGCCTTCATCTTCTGGTCTGGGCTGTCTGGACCGAGCAGCCCAAAGTCTAGCTGCGTGGGTATACGGGGTCTACACCCCCACAGCTAGTCCCCGAGCACCATGTATCTTGAGGGAGTCGCTATCTTGACCTGTGCTGAGCAGTGTAGATGCAGACCATGTAGTGCCAACCAGTGAAGGTGCTAACCACGTAGTGCTGACCAGCACTGATGCTGACCACACGATGCCGACCAGCACTGATGCCGACCACGTGATACCAACCAGCACTGACGCTGACCAGTTGGCCCCATCCAGGCTTCTCCCGAGTAGTTTTGAGTCTGCTCCCGACCACAACTCCCATCAAGGAAGGTGATCTGTTGAAAGATGCATGGTGTTCCAAGAAAAAGAAGAAATATTTCCACGTACTGAGACGTGAGCCCATGTTAACATGTGACAGGAAGTATCACTGGTATGTTAACATGAACAATCCATAGAGGTAAAAGCATCAAACCAGGAATATAGGATAGGCCCAATTCACCGTGAGGTGATGCTTGCCCACGTAGTCCCCAAGCTCATTAGAAGATAGGATATGTTTTATTGAGCTTTTTCATGAAAAAAGTCAAAAATAGCACTAACTTAACCAAGACAAGTTTCAAGGACTAGACGTGTTCCACCTGTCTTGTAGTGGCCAAGTGTGCTCGGAACATGTCACAAACTCGATCAGGTCAAGGACACCGAGAACCCATAGTTCGCAAGCACCACTAGGTGAAAAACTGTCATGCAGTCCCCAAGTATGCTCGGAATAGGTCATAGGCTCGACCTGGCCAAGGACACCAAGAGCCCGCGGTTCGCAAGCACCACTGGGTGAAAAATTGTCATGCAGTCCCCAAGTGTGCTTGAAACAGGTCACAGGCTCGACCGGGCCAAGGACACCGAGAGCCCGCGGTTCGCAAGCACCACTGGGTGAAAAACTATCATGCAGTCCCCAAATTTGACAAAAAAATCTGACACAAACTTGGAAGGAAGCGTGTAATTTAAAGAAAATCTGAGATTAGATCCCCAGATTACCGGACACATGCGCAACAATCAGGATTGGATACGCAATCATGCGCATGGGGGGAACTAAAATATCCTGGCCCACGCACGCACTCGGGACCAGGACGGCCCACCAAGCCGTGTCCACACGAGTCAAGCGGGGTCCAACCCTAGAAATCAAAATGATGACATCTGATTAGTATAAATAGCGGGCGTGGCCAGGGGAATGGGTTCCGCATCACATTCATTTCTTCTGCCACTCTCTCCATCTTCTCAAACACCCCATTTGCCTACTCTCGAGCAACCACCGTCGCTTTCAATCCGCCCTAGCAAATCCACCCGCCGCCACGAGGCAAGTAGGCAAATCTAACGCCTCCACACCACCGCTGCTTTCGTTCACCCTCGCAACCCACCATCCTTGGAGGAGATGGCAAGGATGGGAGCCAAGAAGACGGGGAAGATGATCGGGTTCGACGCGCGGGGGCCGTAATGGCAGCAATCGACCTCCACTGCAAGCACTTGCCGATGAGGGCTTGTTGCCGCTGTATGAGATGGAGGCGTGGCGTGAGCCATGAGGTGAGGATTCCCCCCGTTCTCGAGATGGGGAATTTGTAGTTTTCGAGGATATGGTGACTCAGGGATTAGGGGTGCCTGTGAATGGGTTCCTTCATGATCTTTGCATTTTCTGGATGATTTCTATCTGTAATCTAGATCCCAACTCCATCCTCTCCATTTCTATCTTTATCGCCTACTGTGAGATGTTCCTGGGCATCAACCCCCATTTCAATCTATTTCGCCACTTCTATTTGCTAAGAAAGAAGGGCGTTGAATCCAGAGGGTCCCAGATTGTTGGTGGGTCCTATGTGCGTCTCCGGGATGGAATGAAAATGCACAACATAACACAAGTGCCAGAGTTCAACCCCAGGTGGTCGGACTCACCAACCCCGGATGAGATGCACCAGTTGAACAAGCTGCTAACCTTGATTAACAACAAGATTGTCAAGGAGCACTGGTGGTGGGGACGTGGTTGACACACCGGATCCAACCATGCAAGGAGCGGGTGAACCACTTGTATGAGTATACTGGGCGGGTGGTGTAACGTCTCGCCTCCTCGAGGCCAGGCCCGCTTACATCCGGCCGCTTATTTAGGACATAGACTGCCCTCACAGACCAACACTAGTCTTTTCTGCGCACTTTGTCCTGACTCATGCGCACCCAGGAAGATTTCTCAGTCGGTCACCCATCCGTAAATTGCTCCAGGCCAAGCACGCTTAACCTCAGAGTTTTTAAGAGATAGGCTTCTAGAAAAGAAGTTGCAACTTGTTTGTATGAGTATTCTATTAATCCTATTAAGCCCTGGGCCGGGGTGTTACATACTCACCCCTTAGGAGACCGACGTCCTCACCGATCAACCCCAGGCCAGGAACGTCCCCTCGTGGCCACGTCCGTGTGTCCAGTGCCCACGCATGTGTCATGCTGTGTGACCACTCTGGATCCACACCAGCCATGCACACCATGCCTGCGCAACTAACACACGTGCTCATGAAACCGCAAGGGTCGGCTCTGATACCATTTGAAACATCCCGCCTCATCGAGGCCAGGCCCGCTTACATCCGCCCGCTTATTTAGGACATAGACTGCCCTCACAGACCAACAATAGTCTTTTCTGTGCACTTTGTCCTCACTCATGCGCACCTGGGAAGACTTTCCGGTTGGTCACCCATCCCTAAATTGCTCTAGGCTAAGCACGCTTAACCTCGGAGTTTTTAAGAGATAGGCTTTCAAAAAAGAAGTTGCAACTTATTTGTACGAGTATCCTATTAATCCTATTATGCCCTGGGCTGGGGTGTTACAGGTGGACCCTTCACGGGAGACCCGAGAGATGATGACACTAGAAGCGGTGAACCAGTGCATGTCCTCGCTTTTTGAGAAGTTTGACCCAATCACCAGCTACCTAGAAGTGCATGCACTTCCGTACAACCTTTCCTGACCACCACCAAAGGTAAAGCCGACCAGTTCTACACTTTGATTTGATTAGTGTACATTGTTATGTGGTAATGTCTGTATAACATTAATAGTCTGACTGTCAGATGTTGCTTGGATAGGATCGGAAAGTGCTCTTTTCTGCTGTGCTGGTAGAGGCTGGTAAAGGCCTCAGGGTGAGGCGCAGGCCAACCAGCGCAGAACCAAAGAGGCCCACTACCGGAGCAGGGCCCAAGCAGGGCAGGGGACGGCTGACGTCTGTAGCCCAGACGATGATGGGGTCCCTGTTGCTTAGGCAAGACACCGAGCAGTGGATAAGCGACCCATGTCAGAGGCCCCCAAGGCGAAGAGGCCCTCTACTCTGCTGTCCGGGGTAAATTAAACCTAGACGACAGAGCAGGGGGAGTAAGAAAAGGGATGCACTGGCCACCCTGGAGTCGTCGAATGAGGATCTGCTGACGCTGAACCAGCATCAGAAGAAACGTCAGGTTCAGATGCCTCAGACAGGGAGGACACCGAGGTCCTCGCCCACGATGACACCCAGGAGGTTCGTTCAGGCCGCGCTGCCACCAACTCCTCCCCCTCAGCAGGGGAATACTATTTCAACCACTCAGCCGGAGCAGGCCGAGGCATCAGCACCACCACCATCATCATCGCCGCCCGTGTCACATAGGACGACCCCATCTCCAGCCGGAACAGTGTCGTCTTCGGGGCACCGAGAGAAGGCAAGGGAGCCAACATCTCCGGTGCACCCCATCGGGATGAGCCAGACCGGCGATACGTCGGACCGAGTCCCCGGGCGTGGCAGCAGAGCAACGAGTGGGGCCCCAGGCGCTTCAAGCGAGGGAACAGCCTCGCAATTCAGAGGAGGGTTTTGGCGGTCAGCCAGGTAAGTGTTACTGAGTTCGCATATCTTGCATGGTCTTGACTTTGTGTTTGTTGTGACTTGTAATATAACTTACAGCCATGCTCCACAGGCGACCATGCCGACTCCACCGCCCAGCCGGACCACACCGCCACCCACTGAACAGGCGATGACCAGCAATGCGGCCCCATCCGCAGGGCAAGGGGAGGCGACCAGCAACACCGCAATGCCTGCCAGGCCGACCCCGACACCAACTCTATAGCCAGACAGGCGGGTGATGCCGTTCAGGCCGGTCACCACCACAACGGGTCGTCCGTCGAGGTGTATGCCAGACTAGGCGGGGCTGAGCATGCTGACACCACTTGAGGAGGTCAAGGAGGTGGCCAGGGTGCCAAAGATGTCTTGCACTGACCTGCCCATGCAACGCGTGTACACGTCGCGCAAACTAGGGGAGGACACGGTTGGAACACAGTTGATCTTCAATAAGGATCATGTCATCGACAAGGGCAGCAGTAGCAGGCATCGACGAAGCCTGAAGGTTTTCAGCTGCAGCCTCGATAGCTCCGGTGCGATCCCGAGCACGACTTCTACTGGCTCCACCTCCGGATATCTGGAGCAGACCACGGCAAGTGCAGTTGCAACCGCGTAGCAGCCAGCTTCTATGACAAAACCTTGGACCACCGACCAAAGCCTCCTGCACTGGTCAACGATGACAACCGCTTCACCCACGGGGTCGACAGGGTACTCTTCTCCTTGGAAGATGGCCCTTAATACGGGCTTGATGTGGTCTATCATGGACCGCATTTTTACTTGGAGAATGGAGATGGAGCCTTCCAGCACCTGGAACTGGGCCAGATAGTGTTCCCGCAGTCCTACAACAACAAAACAATGGTGGTCAGCATATCCTGGTCCATCCAGTATAGGCAGACTACACACAACAATTCTATATTGTTCTACTTACTAGTCAGCTCAGCGATCTGAGCCTAGTCCTCCTTGGCCTGCTCCTTAGCGGCTTTCTTTTGGTCCAGTAGGCCGGCCAGCTCGCGTGCCATGGCTTCATTCTGGCCGCTCAGTCCTACAAGAAGCGCCCATAAATACACAAGTATTAGTGTGGGTGAAAGAGGTTTACTTACTCTTGTTGTCCTCCTCCAGGGCTTCCACCCTGCGGTGCAGAGCGGCAATCTCCCCCTCGTACTGGATTTCACGCTCCTGGTAGACCTGGGCCTGTGCCTCGAGATCATTTTTGGCTACCCAGAGGGTTTTGCATTCTTCCCAGGTCACAACAAACTGATCTATGGTCTTGCCATGCTGAGCATTGGTCTCCTATAGCGACTATATATATCATGGGTTTCTCAGTGAGTTAGTGTCCAAACGACACACTCAAAACATGCGGGCAAATCTTGAAGAAGTATTACCTTGATTCTATCCAGCAGTACCTTCACCGCGTCCTGGATACTTGCCTTGATGTCATCATCTAAAATCTCCTCATACAACACAAAACTATCCTCCCCCAGCTTGAGTGACATGTAGACGCGTTGTGTGGGCAGGTCAATGCGTGGCATCTTCGACACCCTGGGCACCTCCTCGACCTATTCAGGAGGCGTCGGTGTGCTTGGTCCCCCCTAGCCTGGCCTATGCTCTGGCAGACAACCCGCCACAGTGGTAACCAGCTTGAACGGCATTACCTGCCTCTTTGGCTGTGGAGTCGGCGTCGGGGTCTGCCGGGTCGGTGTCGCTGTGCTACGGGCCCCCTCCCCGTCTCCCGCTAACTGTGCCACATCGCTAGTCCTCACCGGCCCGGCACAGTGGTCTAGCTGGGTGGTGGAGTCAGCGTCGTTGTTGAAGGAGTGTGGTTGTAGGATAAATTACAGACATTTTTTCTTCATGAAAAATCCAAAATCAAGCAAGCACACGATATGCGAATTCAGTGACACTTACCTGGCTGACAGCCGGAACCCTCCTCTAAACTGTGGGGCTATTCCCTCGCTTGGAGCGCCTGTGGCTCCGCTTGTCGCCTCACTGCCGTGCCCGATGACTCGGCCCGGTGCCCGACGGGACGCACTAGAGAGATTGGCTCCCTTGCCTCCTCTCGATGCCCCAAAGATGAGGTTGTTCCGGTCAGTGGCATGGCTGCCTTGTGTGGCACAGGCAGCGGTGATGGTGGTGGTGGTGCTAATGTCCTGGCTACCTCCGGCCGAGGGGGTAAAGTAGCAGTTTCCCGCTGAGGGGGAGGAGTGGGTGGTGGTCCGGTCCGCATAGACCTCCTGGGTGTTGTTGTGGACGAGGGCCCTGGTGTCCTTCATGTCAGAGGCATCTAGGCTTGAAATTTCCTTTGACGCTAGTTTAGCATCATAAGATCATCGTCTAATGACTTCGGGGTGGCCGGGGCATCCCTTTTCTTGCCCCATTTTGCTCTGCCATCCAGGTTCAACTTGCCCCCGGACAGCAGAGTAGAAGGTTTCTTTGGCTTGGTGGCCTCTGCCATAGGCCGCTTACCCGCTGCTTGGCGCCTGGCCTGAGCAGCGGGGACTTCATCATCATCAGAGCTAGAGACAATAGTCATCTCCTGCTCAGCTTGAGCCTTGCTTCGGTAATGGGTGTTGAGGATGTTCCCCGGGATCGGAGAGGCTTATTACCTCTGATTGGAGTCTAGCCAATGAATCCAGTGTATCCATCTTGTTCATGTTTGCAAGCACCAAAGAGAAGCCTCCAGAGGTAGGACCTCCACCAAGAAGACTCCTTCGGAGGCTAGGGAACTGGTCGGCAATGGAGGTCTGGTGGCATCACCTTCCCTGATCGCGGAGGTCGTTCAGTCATGCCTCCGACTCCCGCGGAGGTCCTCCACAGAGGTGGCGATGAATGAAGACAATGGCTGTCGAGGTGGCGTGATGGGCCGGGCTAAGGCTTATCATTAAGAAGCAGACGCGATGGGCCTTTCTTATGGGCAACGATGGGCCATGGCCTATGTGTCACGTTGGGGAAATGGTGGACAAACGTGCCCTTTGAAGGTCCACATGTAATAGAGTCAGTATCTAGGGTTTCGAGACTCCCCTTGGTGGCACACTTGTGCTTTTAATCTTAGGTTGGGCAGTCACTATAAAAGGAGATGCCCCTTGTGTAATTAGGGCAGTTGTCCGGCAGTAGGTACAGTGTGTAACTTGCCCTAGGGCCCACTTTATACTTCCTCATTAATTTATCGATAGAGAGTTATCTTGGTTACACCTTTTCATCATGTCCCAAACCTGCTGGAACCGTGTTCCAATAGTTGACGCCCACTGTTTGTGTCTAGCTGAAGATTACGCCTGCAGATGGCACCCAGAAGAAAGGCCTTCGTGAGGAGGCATACCACTTCTGAGGCAGAGGTCCCTGAACCCTCGACTTGCGGGAGGCCGAGATGAAACACTCGAAGCACCTATGCATCCACACCGAGAGACGGAGGTGACGATGAGAACAACAACACAGTGCAAGGGGGGATCCCATAGAATAACTCCAGCCAGTCCAAAACCAAGAAGATGAGCTGTCTACGCTGAGAGCCAAGATGCAGCTCATGGAAGCCAAAAGAGACAGGCTGAGGGCAGAGCAAGCCGCAACCCAAAGGGTAACATAATCGTCGTGGCAAGCAGAAGAAATAAGGTAGCAAATGGCCATCTTGCAAGCGAAGATCCAGAGTATGTGTTGATGTTTTGGCCCCAGGGGTCAACATCAACGAGTAAATTCATGATTGCGTGCTCCCTTAATCCGGTGGGTGATGCAAGAAGGACACGGCGATTTATCCTGGTTTGGGCAAAGAAGGCCCTACGTCCAGCGGGTGGGGGGAGATAGTTCATGTTATCTTGCACCGAAGTGCTAGTACAGGGGCGAATACAAGCGGGCATGAGAAGCGTGACCTAGAGCTTGAGCATCTCAGGCGTTTAGCTCTCTACTTCACACTGTTTCACGGTGTAGTTCTGTGATCTAAAGCCTTAGCATATGAAGCTCTCAGATCTCGGCCCCCCTGTCCCAAGCCCTGGTGCCTCCTTTTATAGGCAAAGGAGAGGCACATGAGTACATTTTTTTAGTGCTAACATGGTCGGTGATGTATGATGCCGATGCCGATCATGTCGGTGCCGCTGTAGAGGTGTACATCGGTATGGGAGGTCCTACAACCATCGCGTCGGGAGTCATTGAAGTGTTGACCAGAGTTTGTTGAAGCCCCGTTCGAGGGTCGGCGTGACAGAGCCAAGGGGCAACGGTGAAGGCCTCAGGTTGAGTCGAGGGGGTCGAGTCGAGGGGGTCGTGGCCCTTCAGATAAGGCCAAATCCAGGGAGATGCGGGGAATGTTTTGACTTTTGATCCTTGAGGAGGTGCCGGACGGGACACAGTGCTTGGTATGGCGTAACAGTGAGGTACGATCTATGGGATTCTGGGGTATGGGTGGTAAGAGCAGGATTCGACTGTCATACTTGCAGCTGTTGCTGTAACTGTGACCATACGTTAGGCGGGAGCAGGTAAAATGCATTGAATGCACCTGGATCCATACAGGGGGTAGGTAGTTGAGGGGTATACTGTGCTCAAGGGCTTCCCATTTGTACGGGTGAAGTTCTGTCTTCGAGGGCGGGCTCGTTCGCTCGAGCGAATTTACGTCCTCAAGGGGTTCCCGGATTGTACCCTCGAGCGTGTAGTCTCAGTCTGCGTGGTAGCCCATCGAGCAGGCTGTGCCTTTGGGCTGTCGACGCCTATTCATGGGGCGGCCCAATATGCCTTAGCCTGTGGGCTTTTGAGCGATAGTAAGGGATGTCATTAGAGGGTTTACATTGCCGACTTCGGGGATTAGTCTCATTAATCGAGGGTTTGGGGTACCCCTTTTCTAGGTACCCGACAGTAGCCCTTGGGCCCTTGTGTGGGTGCTGGCACTCGGGCAGGGGGTCAGAAGTCGGGAGTGAGGTGTGGTTCGGATCTTTCCATGGGGGGCGCATGAGCATCCCCCGCGGGGGTAGCCCCCAAGGTCTCAGAGGAGCTGGGAGACTCCTTGGAGGGCTTTATTTGTCTTTGATCAAGGGGTGCTCGTCCAGTCAGGTATGGACCTGAACTAGAGTCGTGGCGCTTTATCGAGGGGTATGTCAGAACATCGAGCCCCCAGGGGATTTTTGACCCCCTTTCGTTGAGGGGTGCCAGACACGGTCAGGCTCCTGAGCCTCGTGCGGCAGGGGCACTGCCAGCCTCGGCGTTCATCTCACGAGTCCTTTCGATCAGACGTGAGGCGAGAAGCGTTGGACTACCCTCGATGGGGCGAGCCTTGAAGTTCTCAGTGAGCTGGTAATGGGAGAATCCAAGTGAGAGCCCGATCCTCGTTCGATACAGGTCGGCAAGAGGCCCGGAGGCAGTCTCATTAAAGCAAAATGCAATGGACCTATGGATACCGATTCCATTCGATAGGTCTCGGTGGCTCGATGCCTCCCTTCGGGGCAATTCCATAAAAGTCCATAGCATTTCGTCTTGGATATGTCCAAAGGGGTCTCGAGAGTTTGTTCTTGAGCGGGGCCTCATGTTGGCTCCCCCTTGGTCATCCCTGACTCAGGTGCTCGAGGGCGGCTGTCGAACCCTGGTCGCGGGCCAGCCTACGCTCCCTCGAGGCTTGTTGTGGGGCCAGAGCCTCTTTACCTTCTCCTGGAGGAATCCGCTAAAAAGTAACGTTTGTTTTTCTTACCATCAGACATGTCTTTTGAGGAGGAAGGTTAAACGGTGCAGTGGTGGAGATCGTGGCGGGCCCGAGGAAAGGATAATTGCCTAAGGCATGACACATGTATCCGGCCGAGAATCGAGGGGGAATGGTTAGGTAAATGCATTAACTGCAGGGAGTTACCTTTTTCTTTCGCCAAATTTCGCCCGTTGCTCTTCCTGGGTATAAGACCTGAGGGGGCAAGCGTTGTTCGCCCCTACCTTTGCCACCTTGCCTTCACTACCGCTAGTGCTCCCGAGTCCCTGCTTTCCTGCGCGCGATGGTAGGAACTTAGAGCAAGAAATCACAATTGGGAACCTTCCTGGTCACCCGTCCACCGAGGAGATCCGTGTCATCGCCGCCGCCGCCGCACCCATTGAACAGATCTGTGCTGCTACTGCCGCCATGGCCCCCATCTTCCAGCCTGCCGAACCCTAGCGCCCGTCGACCGTGATGCGACAGAGGCTGAATGAGTTGGTGAGGGAAGGACTTCTCCACCCCGTCACCAATTCGACTTGGCCGGAGTGGATCGCGCCGTCGAAGAGCCACCCCGAGCCAAACCCACTGGAGGGCTATGTGGTGAGCTTCCTCAAGTACCACTAGCACAGGCTCGAAGTGCCCCCGAGTGAGTTCATGCAGGGGCTGATGAACTTTTACGGTGCCGAGCTCCAACACTTCTCCCCCAACACCATCTCCAACACCGCCATCTTCGCTGCCGTCTGCGAGGGCTACTTGGATGGTGCCCCATTGGGAGCTGTGGCTCCATCTCTATAAGGGTGAGTGGTTCACCTCTTTGGTGGGGTCAGGCGTGAGGCGGATCGTCAGAGCGGGCTGCCTCAACTTTGTGTTGAAGATGGGCAAGTCAGAGGTGCCGCACGAGTACATCCCCACTGGGTTGATGTCCAACCATTCCCGGTGGGATGAGCAATAGTTCTACCTACGCAATGACGGAGGCTACCTCCCGCCGTACATCGGGCGGCTCATCACCAAGCAACCATTCAACTGGCCGCACGGTGTGACGGGGGATCTTCAACATCGACTTCGTCCCCTCGTCGCCACAATGAGGACCATTTGAGAGGTGGGCCTGACGGCGGGCGTGGTGGTCTTGGCCTTCCACAGTCGATGGGTGCTCCCCCTGATGGAGCACCTGAGTCAGGAGCGCCCGAGGTAGTGCCCGAGGTGCTCAAGAAGTGCCGGATGTCCAGCAAGAGGATATCCGCCGCGGAGATCGTTGCACGGGTGAAGGGGATGGTCGCGGGTTCATTCAGGGTAGAGGACATCAACCACCTCCCCATGCGGCTGGAGGAAGGGTGCCTCGACCTGGTGAGTGCCTCGACCCATGCCTTTCATGTTTACATTTTATCCCCTTTTTTCCTTACTCTTATCCTCACGACCGAATGTTTTTGTGCAGGGGAGAATCGACTACCGGAGATCGAGGCCCCCGTTAAGGGAGGATGCTCCTGATCGTTAGGTGAGACGCTTCAAGCCCAGCAGGAAAAGAGGGGCAATGAGGAGAATAAGAAAAAGGACAAGAAGCTCTAGGAGCGTGAAAAGCGCAAGAAGCGCCGTGCGCAACAGAAGCGTGACGGGCTCCCGGAGGCGGAGTGTCCCCCCAAGGTTGAAGGAGATGAGGATGATGATGATGATGACGATGATGATGTTGAAGGAGTGGCAGGACGTCTCGAGCCCCTTCTGTCTGGTCCCTCCCGTACTGACCGTCTTCTGATGCAGGAAGTGCGTCGGAGCAGCGCACCCCTCAGCCAGCGATTATGGCCTCGGAGCGCCAGCGAGGGGAAAGGTCGACCACCCCCTTGACTCGGGGGGTTCGTCCTCCTCACGTCGTGTTCGTGGAGGGACTCCGCCCACTTTGACCCGGGAGACCCGGTCCCGGTCATCGGCGCGGGCGGAGCAGGGTCGTGCCCAGGAGGCCTCATCGGAGCAGGGAGGCACAGCGACCTGACCGACAACCCCTAGTAGCCCCAGCCCTGGGAAGAGCTTGGCCTTGGGTGGGGCCTCGAGGTCTGCTAGCGCCTCGAGGGGGACCTGAAAGGCCTCTATCCCTTTGGGTAAGTGTTGTTGATTTAAGTCTCTTCTCATTGCTTCCCCATTCTACGGCTCATTAAGTTCTCTACTATCATGCTTTCCGTCAAGGCCAAAGTGCCGCATCAAGGAGGCGACCCTTGCACTGGCCAAGTGGCTCAGGGTGGATGTGACCACAAGGATGGGGGCCTCGGTCCCAGGTGCAGCGTCGAGGCCCTTGGCACCATGGGAGGTGAGATGGCTGTCCTTTGCCCTCGGGGCTATGGCTCACGGTAGGCTGACGGGTTCTGCTCTTGCTGCAGGGTCGAGCGACTTGGGAGCCATGATGGGCGGTGACTCCGAGCCGAGAAAGACGCAGGAGGGGGAGCGCCTCCATCATGTCGATGTTCATGGTCCCCGAGCTCGGCCCAGTGCCAGAAAGCGGAGCCTCAGCATTGGGAGCCCCTGACCTGGGCCAGCCCAAGGTCTCTGCTTCCATGCCCGAGGTGGGAGCCCCCAAGGACCATGAGCCAGGAATGGAGGTAGCCCCTATCGACCTCGAGGGTGAGGAGGCCATCACCCCTCCCCTTCGACGGGGAAGCGGAAACCGTGGTCGACAGGGCTACGCGAGTTGGAGGCTCAGCAGAATCAGGAGCTGCCGTGGATGCAGTAGGAGGAGAAGGAGCCGCCGAAGCGGCAGGAGGAGGAGGTGACTAGGGAACGGCCCCAGCACAATCAGGAGTAGCAGGCACCGCTAGGGGACATGACGCTACCGGACCTATTGGCGCAGTAGCCGCCCAAGCCGTCGAAGGGGAGGAGACCTCGGGACTCCTAAAATAGTGGGTGTTCATGATCACCCTCGATGAGCTGCTATAAGAAGCGGCACTGAAACCCTTGACGCAGCTCAAGGAGGGGACCTTGGCACCGAGCCCGCAGGTAGACATGTCGATGGTGGACCTGTCGGTGCCACAGGACGTGGCGTTGGAGGAAGCGACAGCCTTGTCCCCTCCGCCGCCTCAGGAGGCACCTGAGCCAGCGTCAAGCCAGCCACCACAGCCGTCAGCCGCACCATCAGAGGAGCCAGCGATTTCTAGTCCGCAGGCAAAGCGGTCGGAGGAGATGGTGGCCGCCATCACGTTGGGGGCTCCTAGCCCGTTGAGGAGGAGGTCGACGTTCGACCCCGGGCTGGGAGGCACCGGCACCGCGTCGGAGTTCCCCACCTCGGCCGAGTTAGCAGAGCACCACAGCACCCCACGTGATGTGGCGGAGGAGATTGAGTCCTTGGCGCGAACCAAGGTCAAGATGCTCTTCTCTCATTGGGGCAAGGAGCGTGTCTGGCTCCAAGAGCTCGGCGACTCCAGTGCTCCCAGGATTGAGATGGATGACCCGACGGAGGTCGAGCGCGGGGAGGGCGTGGAGCAGTCCTGGGTGTGGCTGTAGCAATTCCTCAAGCTGGGTGTCGAGCTCGTTGGGGATCTCGACTAGAGTCTCATGGTAAGTCCCCATTTGGATCACATATGATTTTTGGCTTTTCCCATATGGATCGCCTTAACCCTCGATTTCCTATTTCCAGGACTTGCGGAGGTGTTCCCACTCCAAGTCATATTTCCTCCATGAAATGCGTAACAGCCGGGAGGAAGTGCTTCTCCAACTCGAGGCCGGTCGTTCTGCGCAGAGTAGGGTGGCCGAGGTAGACGAGGAGGTGAAGCGGGCCAGAGAGGAGGCCGCCAGGGCCAAGGATGAGGCCGCCCAGGCGAAGGAGGACACCGAGGCAGCTCGAGGCGAAGCTGCCCGAGTCAAGGAGGAGCTCTAGCGGGTCAAGGAGGAGGTCGAGGTGGCCAGGGGTGAAGCGAAGGAGGCCAAGAGCGATGGTGCTCAGGCTCAAGAGCACGTCAAGCTACTCGCAGAGGAGGCTCGAGGCTCCGTGGAGCGTATCCACTCGCTTGAGGCTAGTCTGGCTTAGGTCTCCATGGTGCGCGACACCCTCTCCACCTTGGTTAAGGAGGAGAAGGGTCGAGCCGACAGCCTGGATGCCAAGCTCGAGGCAATGAATGCTACCCTTCAAGAGAAGGAGCAAGCCATCATGTTGGCTGGTGGTGCCCTCGAGACCCTCCGGTGCGAGAAGGTCGACTTGACTCAGGCTTTCAAGGATGCCCAGCATGAGCGAGACGAGGCCTAGGAGGAGCGTGATGCCATGTTGGAGGACTGCAGTGCCCTCCAAACCCGCTGTGCCAGTGAGTTCCTTGGTGGGCTTTGACTTTTTTCTTTTCGTGTGACTTGTTTAACTCTTGTTTTGCCTTTCAAGCCTTGAGTCCGAGCTGCTCTCCACTCAAGCCACCGCCAAGGCACTACAGGAGAGCCTCGTGGCAGAGGGGGTGCTTCTTGGCAGGTTTCGGGTTGCCATCAATAGGCTTTGTACCTCCTGGGAGGTCGAGCCCGTCAAGGTGGTTGAAGAAGATGTCCCGGGGGCTGCGCTCGTCGATCGGCTCTACCACCTCGATGCCACCCTTCGGGATCGCGTGCGGGAGGCGCTCCACATTGGCGTGAAGCACGTGCTGGCGGTGGTTTCCTCTGGCTTCATCTTCGACGTGGACGTCGTTGCCCAAGGCTTCATCCCTGACATCTCGAAGACTGATGTCGAGAATGAGGAGTGATGCCAGGGGCTGATCCATGATGCCGAGAGGCTGGGGGAAGCGCTGGCGAAGCTGTTCGATAATGAAGTCCTCTCCCCCGAAGATGAAGGGTACACCGTCGAGGAGGGCGGCGACAGAGACGGCGGAGCGGGCCTGTAGGACAAAACTGGGTGAAAGTGCCTGTGTAAATAAGTTAGTTTTTGTAACTTATATTTAGTAATGCCTCAGGGGCCTTTAAAACATCTATGCATCTATCATAATGCATTTGGATATTTCAAGTTTAAGCCTTCTTTGTTTTCTTTCACCTATATTTTTCTTTTTTGACTAAGTGTTCGACACGTGCTCATATCCCTTGAGGAGGAGAGCGAGTGGAGGTAACGTAGCCCAGAGGCGTAGGAGAGCTCCCAGCTCAATAGCCCTTGACCCTTAGGGAATTCGAGGCATTTTCTTCTTAGTCACGAAGCGCGTCGAAGCGAAGGAAAGAAGAGATGCTCGAGCTTCGATCATCTGACCTTTGCTTTTCGACTAAGTGTTCAACACATGCTCGTATCCCTCGAGGGGGAGTGAGTGGAGGTGCCATAGTCCTGGGGTGTAGGAGAGCTCCCGGCTCAACAGTCCTCGACCCTTAGGGAGTTCAAGGCATTTTCTACTTAGTTGTGAAGCAAAAGGAGATGCTCGAATTTTGAAAAAAACGTTCGTATTTTTAGGAACTTAGGGGGTTCCCCCCGTTAGCCCCGAGGGAGGCTCGACTCTAGCGAGACAGGGTCGAGGCTACCTCTTGCATTTATAATAATAAGTTTGAACTTATAATCAAAAGTACCTCTTTATATTTGCCATGCGAAAATGTATGAAACATGCGAGAATGTACAAGGGCATCGGTGCCCTAGGGGTAGAAATGATGTAGCTATTTGATGTTCCATGCGTTGGTGAAGGTTTTGCCCTTGTTGTTTACCAGCTTGTACGTTCCGGGCTTCAGCACCTCAGCTATGATGTATGGACATTCCCATGGTGGAGTCAGCTTGTGACGCCCCTTGTTGGTCTGTCATCGACGTAGAACGAGGTCTCCAACATGGAAGCCCCTTGAGCGCACGTGTTTGTCGTGGTAGCATTGAAGTTTCTGCTGATACCTCACAGAATGAATCAGCGCCATGTCTCAAGCCT
The DNA here is from genome assembly GCA_023333625.1 of Bothriochloa decipiens. Classification (NCBI taxonomy): domain Eukaryota; kingdom Viridiplantae; phylum Streptophyta; class Magnoliopsida; order Poales; family Poaceae; genus Bothriochloa; species Bothriochloa decipiens. The sequence continues at coordinate 6,048,248 of CM041640.1, forward strand.
CCTTGAGCTAGTCGATGGCGTTTGTGAGGGCTTCTTCATTGGTTTGCTCATTATAGGTCTTTAGTCGAGGGGAACCATACTCGAGATCAGTGGAGAGGACCGCCTCGGACCCATAGACCAAGAAGAATGGTGTGAACCCCATGGCTCGACTAGGTGTTGTCCTTAAGCTCCAAAGGACTGAAGGCACTTCCGTGGCCCATTTCTTTCAGTGCTTGTTAAGGCGGTTGAAGATTCTCGGCTAGAGGCCCTGCAAAATCATGCCATTGGCACGCTCGACCTGGCCGTTAGTTCGAGGATGAGCAACCATGGACCAGTTCACACAGATGTGATGGCGATCGCAAAAATCCAAGAACTTCTTGCCAGTGAACTGTGTGCCGTTGTTAGTGATGATGATGTTCGGACCCCGAAGCGATGGATGATGTCAGTGAAGAACTCGACCGCCCGCTCGGAGCGGATGTTGCCGATAGGCCGGGCCTCGATCCACTTGGTAAACTTGTCGACAGCAACGAGTAGGTGCGTGTATCCCTTGGTTGTCCTCTTGAGAGGCCCCACGATATCGAGCCCCCAGACCGTGAATGGCCAGGTGACTGGGATCATCTGTAGGGCGTGAGCTGGGAGGTGCATCTGCTTGACGTAGAATTGACACCCCTTGCACGAGCGGACAATGTTGATGGCATCAAAAACGGCGGTTGGCCAGTAGAAACCCTGTTGGAAGGCATTGCCAATGAGGGTTCTCGGTGCTGTGTGGTGGCCGCAAGCCCTCGAGTGTATGTCCTCGAGGAGCCTCCTGGCTTCTTCGATAGTGATGCAGCGCTGAAGGATACCCGATGGGCTTCGCCTATAGAGTTCCTTGCCAACACCGTAGATGACGTAGGACTTGGCTCATCGCGCAATCCAGCGAGCCTCAGTCTGGTCTTCCAGGAGTTCCCCTCGAATGAGGCAGTCGAGGAAAGGGACTCGCCAATCCGAAAGTGGGCTCAACGGAGGAGGTGTCCTCTCGATCTCTATGACCTCGGCCCCAGTTGAGGGGGCCTCGGTCGAGGCAAGGGGTTCGAGTGTCAAGGGTGCGGTGCCATCCCTCGAGCCCAAGTTGACGGAGCGCTCGAAGAGGTCTCTCAAGAATACGTTCGGAGGGACAGTACCTCGAGTTGATGCAATCTTTGTGAGCTCGTCCGCAGCGTTCATTGTAGCATCGAGCAATATGATTGAGCTCGAGGCTGTGGAATTTGTCTTCCAGGTTGTGCACTTCTTTGTAGTAGGCTTCCATCTTGGTGTCATGGCAGCTCGAGGCCTTCATCACTTGGTCGATGATGAGTTGCGAGTCACCTCGAACGTCTAGGCATCGGACCTCGAGTTCGAGGGCAATACGCAACCCGTTGACAAGAGCCTCGTACTCCATGACATTATTAGAAGTGGCAAAGTGGATGCGAATGACGTAGCACATGTGGACTCCGAGTGGTGAGATGAAGAGCAAGCCTGCGCCTGCTCCTGTCTTCATGAGCGACCCATCGAAGTACATCATCCACAGCTCGGCTTGGATTTGAACTGGCGGCAACTAGGTGTCGGTCCATTCAGCGATGAAATCTACCAGCACTTGAGATTTTGATGGCCTTCTGTGGTGCGTAAGTGATGGTCTCACCCATAAGCTCGATCGACCACTTAGCAATTCTTCCAGCAGCCTCCCGATTTTGGATGATCTCCCCCAAGGGGAAAGAAGACACCACGGTAACCGGGTGGCTGAGGAAGTAATGCTGGAGCTTGCGATGCATAAGGACGATGGCGTAGAGCAGCTTTTGCACCTATGAGTAGCAGATCTTGGTTTTTGAAAGCACTTCACTAACAAAGTAGACCGGCCGCTAGACGGGCAAGGCATGCCCTTCCTCTTGCCTCTCGACCACTATGGCTGCGCTTACCACCTGAGTGGTCGCGGTGACATAGAGGAGGAGGGGCTTGGGCGGTTCAGTCGATGTCACTGATCGAGGAGGGATGAGGATCGGGGTAGAAGTTAGCATGCTCTTGAGTTTGTCGAGGGCCTCCTCGGCCTCCGCGGTCCATACGAAGCGTTCGGATTTTTTCAAGAGGCAGTACAAGGGCAGGGCCTTTTCCCCCAATTGTGAGATAAAACGGCTGAGAGCCATGAGGCAGCCCGTGACCTTCTGTATGCCCTTGAGATCTCGAATCGGACCCATTTGCTTGATGGCTGTGACCTTCTCGAGGTTGGCCTCGATCCTGTGCTGGGAGATGACGTATCCGAGGAGCATGCCCCGAGGCACTCCAAAGACACATTTCTCAGGGTTGAGTTTTATATTCTTGGCTCGAAGGCATCCGAATGTGATTTTGAGGTCATGGATGAGGTTGTTGATTTTTTGGATTTGACCACGATGTCATCGATGTAGGCCTTGATCGTGTTGCCTATGTGTTCGCCGAAGACATGAAGCATGCATCGCTGATACGTCACCCTAGCATTTCGAAGGCCGAAGGGCATGGTGATGTAGCAGTACATGCCGAAAGGTGTGATGAAGGAAGTCGCGAGCTAGTCGGACTCTTTCATCTTGATTTGGTGGTAGCCGAAATAAGCATCAAGGAATGAGAGGGTTTCACATCCCGCGGTAGAGTCAACAATTTGATCAATGCGTGGTAAAGGAAATGGAACTTTGGGACATGCTTTGTTTAAACTAGTATAGTCAACACACATTCGCATTTTTCCATTCTTTTTCTTAACTAACATGGGATTAGCTAACCATTCGGGGTGATGAACCTCCTTGATGAATCCAGCCACCAAAAGCCTGTGTACCTCCTCGCCGATGATCCTGTGTTTCTCCTCATCAAAGCGGCGCAGGCGTTGCTTCACCGGTCTGGACCCGGTTCGAATCTCCAAGGCATGCTGGGCAACTTCCCTCGGTATGCCCGGCATATCCGAAGGACTCCACGCAAACATATTGGCATTCGCATGGAGAAAGTCAACAAGCACTGCTTCCTATTTGCTCCTGAGGTTGGCATCGATCGTCAGCACCTTCCCGCCGGAGCAACTCGGTTCGAGGGGGATTTTCCTGGTGTCTTGCGCTGGCTCGAAGTTGTCGGCATGATGCTTAGGTTTGGGCACCTTGTCGGTGAAGCACTCAAGGGTCAAAGCTGACAGCCTCTCCGTACTCGATGCATTCGATGTCACAGTTGTACGCGTGCTCGTAGGAGGAGCCGATGGTGATGACGCCTCTGGGTCCTGGCATCTTGAGCTTGAGGTAGGTGTAGTTTGGGACCACCATGAATTGCGTGTAGCCTGGTCGGCCGATGATGGCGTGATAAGTCCCATGAAACCCAACCACCTCAAAGGTGAGGGTCTCCTTCCTGAAGTTGGTGGGGGTGCCAAAGCAGACGGGAAGGTCAATGCGACCGATGGGAAGAACCTTCTTCCCTGTACGATGCCATGGAAGCCCCCAGTGCTAGGTTAGAGTTGGCACCTCTTGACCCCCACGAGGTCGAGGGTCTCGAGGTAGATGATGTTCAGGCTGCTGCCACCATCCATGAGGACCTTCGAGAGGCGGGTTTTGACGATGATTGGGTCAATGACGAGCGGATAGGCCCCGGGGTTGGGGACGCAATCCGGATGGTCATGGCGGTCGAACGTGATGGATGCATCAGACCAATAGAGGTAGTGGGGCATCGCGACTCAGATGGAGAAGACTTCTCGACGCTCCCTCTTACGTTGTTGAGGTGTGAGCTGGGTCGAGGGGCCTCCGTAGATCATGTAGCAGTCGTAGACTTCGGGGAATTTTTCGTCTTCCCTATTGTCTCCCTCATTGCCGCCCTGGTCTTTCTTGTCATTGCCCTTCTTGAGGCCCAGTTGCTCGAAGTGCTTTCAAAGCATGCGACAGTCTTTGAGTTTGTGTTTCACCCCGTCCTTGTGATAAGGGCAGGGCTCCTCAAGCATCCTGTTGAAGATGACCCCTTCGGGGGACCTCAAGGTTTTTTGCAATCGGTTGCTGGGATGAGATCATTGTCTACAACCTCATGCTTGCCTTGCTGATTCTTCTTCTTCTTCTTATTCTTCTTCAAACCTTTGTTCGAGCCCCGACATCGACTGTCGGTGCCTTTCTCTTGTCTTTTTTGTCATCGAAGAAGGCTCCGACCACCTCCTCGCCAGCCGCGTAGTTGGCGACCACATCCATGAGCTCATCAATGGTGTTGAGGCAGTTGCACCCCAACTCGCGAACTAGGTCCTTGCAGGTCGTACCTGCAACAAATGCTATAATTACGTCAAGATCAGAGATGTGGCGGAGTTCAATTCGGAGCTTGGAGAAACGTGGAGTGAAGTCATGCAGAGACTCCCCTGATTTCTGCTTGCAGTTGCGTAGTTCCCAGGAGTTTCCAGGATGCACGTAGGTGCCCTTGAAGTTCTCCTCGAAGATCCGGACCAGGTCGACCCAGTCGTGAATCTAGTCGGGGGGAAATTCCTCGAGCCACCTACACGCAGTGTCAGATAGGAATAGGGGAAGGTGATGTATGATCGCCCGGTTGTCATGTGCCCTGCCTGCCTGACAAGCCAGTCGAGAATTGGCTAGCCAAAGCTTGGGTTTGGTTTCGCCGTTGTACTTGACGACGCTCGTGGGGGGTCAAAACTTGTCGGGCAGCCGGGCGTTGTGGATCGTCCTGCTGAAAACTTGGGGACCCGGTGGCTCTAGGGCCTGTCAGTCTTCATCGTTGTCGTAACGTCCCCCATGATGGGCGCCGTACCCTCGATCCTTGGTGTCCCCGTGTTTGCACTTGCGGTTCTTGATGATATCGAGGCGCGCGTCACGCGGGGCACGGTTGTCGATGATACGATCTCGGGCTGGTGTCTTCTTCGCTCAGGGGGCCGCCTCTTGATCGACCGATCCCTTCCTTTTGGGCCAGGAGGGCTCGTCCTGTGGTTTAGAAGCTGCCCCTCGACGCCTTGAGGCTGAGCTCTCAGCTTGCTGAACAGCAGCAACTTGGAGGAGACCCTCGATCTCGCGTTGTACCCATCGAGCATGCGAGTTGGATGGCGCGGGCATATTGCGAAGAAGCATAGCCGCCGTGACAATGTTCTGGCTTGCTCGAGGGTAACGGTTGATGGGATGTTCGGGTGCCTTGCCCTTGTTGATTTGTCAGTTGACCTCTCAGGCCCTGGCTCGGGCTCTTCCATCGGGTGGTGGTCACTCCCGCTCGAGGGTTTGCTCGAGCTGGTGCAGTCATTCCTGGTCGTCAATGAGTTTAGCTTGCAACTCCTGAATTTGTGCCAGCTGTGCGTCCTACTCATCAGGATGGGGGCACGCCTCTCGGGGTGTGACTGGTTGTCGAGCCTCTGCTCTGGGGGAGCCCCTCCCGCCGCAGCGACAGCAGCATCGGTCATCGAATTGACAGTGTCCTCACTAGAGGCAACGTCACCGTCGATGTGGAGACACTCGTGGGTAGGGTCCCAATGGTCAAAGATAGAGTCGGGGTCACCGCAGTAGAAGACGGGGAATTTGTCCCCGTGCCTCCTCCTGCAGCTGCTGTCGGAGTGTGCCGACGGTGTACCTCCGGGGGCCGGGTGCTCTCACGAAGCCCAAGTCCATGGAGGCTGGCATGACCGTCCCCACGTCCGTCATTGCTCGAAGGAGGGTGCCTGGGCGGTCCCCTATCATGCTCATGTTGGCACAGGTCAAGGTCGAGAATGCCTTTGCAGCGTTGTTGAGGCCGAATGGGAACCATCATCAACGCTCAAACAGCTCGTTCGGAAGTGGCCTCGATGTAGTGGGGGTTGCGCGCATCGGGGAGCTCTGCTGGGCTCCCTCAATGAGTGCATTGCAAAGGTGAAGTTGAGGTTGTCGTGGAGCCCTGTTGGTCCATCCTCTGCTCCTGAACTCAGGTCAGATAATCCCCCAACAAGGGGCTCCTCATCACCGGTCAGGAGCGAGGGGAATGCAGCAGGCACCAATCTTGACTCATGTTGATGGCGATGACAGCGCCGATCGTGCCTGCTTTTGGTTGCGGCAGCATGGTGGTGAGACCGACGAGTGGCCCCTCCTGAGCGTGGGGCACCCTGTGACCTCCGCTTGGGTTACTGATCGAGAGCAGGGTCATGCCATAGCCCTATCCGAGGGACATGAACTCTAGGCTTCCAAACCAGATCACCATAGCATGAGGAAGTGGTGAAACAGAGTCACCCATCTGGAAAGATTGGTGGGAAATTGTTGGTAACACGCAGTTCCCCTACCTGGCACGCCAACTGTCGGTGTTTTGGCCCCGGGGGTCAACACCAATGAGTAAATTCATGATTGCGTGCTCCCTTAATCCGGTGGGTGTTGCAAGAAGGACACGGCGATTTATCCTGGTTTGGGCAAAGAAGGCCCTATGTCCAGCGGGGGGAGATAGTTCGTGTTATCTTGCACCGAAGTGCTAGTACAGGGGCGAATACAAGTGGGCGTGAGAAGCGTGAGCTAGAGCTTGAGCGTCTCAGGCGTTTAGCTCTATACTTCACACTGTCTCACGGCGTAGTTCTGTGATCTAAATTTTTAGCGTATGAAGCTCTCGGATCTCAGCCCCCCTGTCCTAAGCCCTGGCACCTCCTTTTATAGGCAAAGGAGAGGCACAGGAGTACATTTTTTTAGTACTAACATGATCGGTGACGTATGACGCCAATGCCGATTATGCCGGCGTCGCTGTAGAGGTGTACGTCGGTATGGGAGGTCCTGCAACCGTCGCGTCGGGAGTCATTGAAGTGTTGATCAGAGTTTGTTGAAGCCCCGCTCGAGGGTCGGCGTGACAGAGCCGAGGGGCGACGGTGGAGGCCTCAAGTCAAGTTGAGGGGGTCGAGTCGAGGGGGTCGTGGCCCTTCGGATAAGGCTGAATCCCGGGAGATGCGGGGAATGTGTTGACTTTTAAGCCTCGAGGAGGTGCCAGATGGGACACAGTGCTTGGTATGGTGTAACTGTGCGGTACGATCCACGGGATTTTGGGGTATGGGTGGTAAGAGCAGGATTCAACTGCCATACTCGCAACTGTTGCTGTAACTATGACCATACGGTTAGGTGGGAGCAGGTAAAATGCATTGAATGCACCTGGATTCGTATGGGGGGTTGGTAGTCGAGGGGTATACTGTGCTCAAGGGCTGCCCATTCGTATGGGTGAAGTTCCATCTTCGAGTGCGGGCTCATTCGCTCGAGCGAAGTTACGTCCTCGAGGGGTTCCCGGATTGTACCCTCGAGCATGCAGTCTCAGTCCGCGTGGTAGCCCATCGAGCAGGCTATGGCTTTGGGCTGTCGATGCCTGTTCGTGGGGCAGCCCAATATGCCTTATCCTGTGGGCTTTTAAGCGATAGTGAGGGATGTCGTTAGAGAGTTTATGTTGCCGACTTCGGGGATTAGTCTGATTAATCGAGGGTTTGGGGTACCCCTTTTCCAGGTACCCGACAGTATGCAACCTCCAATAGGAAGCCTCACAGACGTCATTCAACCGATCGCAGCAAACTGCCACCATGCTACAAACATACAGTCTACACACACTACAATACCAATCCTACCCACACCCTTGAGGATTTTTGACCCAAAGTCACCACTGTCCGAAGGCCTGCAAAGTTCACCATGGCCTCTGAGTTACAAGCCAGTATCCCTGCCAAGATTCAATGGCAATTCAGACCCAAGACAATTCATAATGAGTTTCAAAGCAGTTGTAGCCTCCGCAGGTGGCAATGACCATGTCATGGCCAAATCATTTGTAATTGCAGTAGAAGGAGATGCACTGGCATGGCACTCGTTAAAACCAAGCACAGTATACTCATGGGAGAATCTACAAGACTAGATACTGGCAAACTTTAAAGGCTACACAAGTGAGTCACTAACATCATTAGACTTATTCAGCAACAAGCACCTCAAAGGAGTGCCCCTTAGGGATTATTACCAGAGATTCCTGCAGCTCCGGGCAAAAGCACCGGATGTCCCAGATGGAGTGGCCATAGAAGCAATCAAAGGACTTAGGATCAGCCCATTTTCTAGTCACCTAGCAAGGAAAAAACCGACCACAATGGATCAACTACACGAAGAATTTGAGAAATACTGTAGATCTGACAATGACCTCCGCAAAAGAATAGAAGAAGCAGACAACCAAAGTAAACAGTTCCTGGGAAATGGTAACAGAAGAGAAAACAAAAACCAACAAAGGCAATAATACCAAAACAAGCAGAAGCAAGTCTTCAATGTGCAGAGTAGCCAGCCTTCGCATAATGCTGACAAGAAAGAAGAGGCCAACCAAGAACAGAGAAATCAAGGTGGGCAAGGCTATCCCAGAAACAACAAATCCAAGAACTGGAACAAGAACCAAAAACCAAAAAAGTCATATTGTCTATTTCATGAAGAAGACAAAGGGCATGTTACGTGAGAGTGCCTGGAGGCCCTAGAAACATGAGAAAGAATGAAAAACAAATAGCAACAGTCGCAGCCCCAGCAACCAAGCAATAGAGAAGTAAATCACACATATGGCTCTCAGTGGCATCAACAATACAACCCAAGTTTCCCAGGATACGGTCCAGGACCACTACCGCGGCACAACCTAGCTCAACAGTACTATCTGACATCATTACCAACCTAGAGACTAGTCTATCAGCAAACAGCGTAGCACCAGGGTTACACCCCGAATGGTCTAGCTTACATCAACCCAAGGCCTCCGCACATGACACTCATTGAATCAACACAGATGCAGACACCTCCGGCAGCATAGCAAAGGCAGTATGAAGCATTACCAGCACCTTTGTAGTATGCTTTAACTGCATCAACAACCCCGAAGGCAGAGCCTCCGATAGAAAACCAGTTAAATCCGCATTCAGCACAACCAACCATTGGCATGATACTACCTGTAGCTGGAGGCTTAGCCCTGGAATTCAAAACCAAGAAGCAGAAAAAGGACCACCTCCGTATGGTAAACAATGTAGCAGTTCAAGGAGCATACAAATCAATAGAATGGTCCAAGATGCCAATAGAATTCATAGAGCAAGATCTCCAAGTAGAAAGCTACCCACATGCGGATGCTATGGTCATAAAGGCAAACATAGCGGCATGGGAGGTAAGCAGAATACTTGTAGACTTCAGGAGCTTAGCAGACATCATTTTTGCAAATGCCTTCAATCAAATGAAACTCAGTAGAAGCCAGCTGCAACCACCAGATACTCTGCTAATTGGATTTGGTTGGAAAAAGATCAATGCACTAGGCAAGATATCATTACCAGTGTCATTCAAAGACGGAGACTACGCCAGGATAGAATAGATCACCTTTGACATGGTAGACATCTATTACCAATACAATGCAATACTAGGAAGAGGATTTGCAAACAAGTTTAATGTGGCAATACACATGGGATATCTCTGCATGAAAATGCTAGCATTGCACAGGATCATTGTAGTGCGAGGCAGTCAAAAAGAAGCAAGGAACATAGAGAAAGCAATCTACAAGGCACATAGAAACATCAATACCGTAGCAGCAGATGAGCCTCCGGACATGCCTGTGGGAAATACCAACATGGCAGATCAAGAGGACACAATAACATTACCATTGGAAGAAGCAGTCCCTAACAGGAAAGTGACCATAGGTGCCAACCTATCAGAGGTAGAGAGAAAAGACTTGTTAGAACTGCTAACAAAGAACAAGGACGTATTTGCATGGTCAGCATCAGATCTGCAAGGAATCAGTCGGGATGTGATTGAAGACATCCTCGACCTCAACCCAAATGTCAAACCCAGGAAGAAAAAATAGAGAAAGATGTCCGAAGAACGCATAACTGTAGCAAAAGCAGAGGTGCAAAGGTTATTAGATGCCAAGGTCATCAGAGAAGTCAAGTACTCAGACTAGCTAGCAAATGTTGTCTTAGTGCCAAAAAAGAACGGCAAAATGAGAATTTGCATAGACTTCACAGATCTCAACAAGGCCTATAGAAAAGATCCTTTCCCATTACTCAGGATAGATGCATCAGTCGACAAGGCAGTAGGATGAAAGCGCTTCTCTCTGTTAGACTGTTCCTCAGGATACCACCAGATATGGCTAAGAAAGGAGGATGAAGAGAAAATAAGCTTCACAACCCCCTTCAGCACCTATTGTTTTGTTAGGATGCCAGAAGGTCTTAAAAACACAGGATCAACATTCTCAAAAATGATTCAGATTGTATTGCGAGCTCAACTATGGAGGAACATTATAGCCTATGTCGATGACTTAGCAGTGGTTAGCAAACAAACCAGAGATCACTTGGAGACCTCAGGGAAACATTCACTAATCTCAGAGAAGAAGGGTTAAAGCTGAACCTAAAAAAATGTATCTTTGGAGTAAGCAAGGGAAAGATGCTCGGATACATTGTTGGTCCAGAAGGGCTAAGAGCAAACCCAGATAAAACAAAAGCAGTGTTAACTATGAGAGAACCAAAAAATAAGAAGGAAGTATAGCGACTGACAGGCAGGGTAGGGGCGCTTAACAGATTCATTTCAAAATTAGCAGAATGAAGTTTGCCATTCTTCAAAACACTCAAGGTCTTTAACCAATTCAAATGGGGCAGAGAATAGTCGGAGGCATTCCAACAGCTAAAAAGCTACATGACAAAAGACCTCATGGTCATCGCACTAGAGACAGACGCAACGTTGTTGTTATATGTGGCAGCCTCCATGGGAGCAATCAGCGCTGTACCAGTCCAAGAAAAGGAACTCGACAAAAAAAGCATACAGCAGCCAGTATACTATGTATTAGAAGTGCTACAGGGGGCAAAATTGAACTATTCGAAGGTCGAAAAAATAGCATACGCAGTAGTCACAGCATCAAGGAAGCTTAAACACTATTTTCAAGAACACGAGATCCTGGTCCCAACAGCACAACCGCTCGCCGACATAATAGGAAACAAAGAGGTATCAGGGAGAATTGGTAAATGGGCAACAGAAATATCTCAGTTTAGCATCAAGTTCATCACAAGAACAGTAGTCAAGTCACAAGCACTCGCAGACTTTTTGGCAAAATGGATATCTCCGTAGCACAAAGAAGACAAAGTGAAGGCTTCAATATGGATACTGTACACCGACAGAGCATGGGGTATCCAAGGTGTAGGAGCCTTCATAGTGTTAACATCACCGTCAAGCATCAAAACCAAGTATGCAGCAAGACTATGCTTCAAAGCGACCAACAATATAACCGAGTACAAAGGAGTAAGCCTAGGACTCAATAAGGCAAAAGCACTAGGTGCAAAACACATCATGGTTAGAACAGACTCTCAAGTGGTTAGAGGGCAAGTAGAGAAAGACTATGTCACTAGAAACCTAGAGCTAGCCGCATATCTAGAGGTGATCAGGGGTCTAGAAAAAAGACTCCAAGGTTTCACTCTAAAGCATATCCCAAGGGGGATAACACAGAAGCAGACGAGTTGGCCAAAGCAGCAGCGAATCAATCGGAGATTACCAAAGGAACCTTCTTCCAATAACTGACAAGTCCAGCAACTATAAAAATATCCAAGGCATTCATGGAGGTGCTACTAGTAAGCATAGAAGATTGGAGAAAAGCAATAATCGACCATATTAACGAAGTTCATGTAACTTCAGATGAAACAAGCGCAGCAAGATTGGCTGCACGGGCAAGGAATTACACAATAATCAATGGAGTCCTATACAAGAAAGGCATAGTCCAATCGCTACTCAAGTGTATCACTGAATCAGAAGGCAGAGAACTCTTGCAGGACATTCATTCAGGAATATGCGGATCGCATATTGGTCCTAGAGCACTCTCAGCCAAAGCAATCAGACAGGGGTTTTACTGGCCCACTCATATTAAGGATGTGTTACACATAGTGACAACTTGCAGGGCGAGAGTTTTGCACCACACCAGACATCTCTGAGGGAAAAAACACAGTTGGTACCTCCGGTCTGGCCGCTTCAAAGGTGGGGAATGGACCTTGTCGGCCCAGAAATAAATATGCAGTAGTAGTAGTGGAATATTTCACAAGATGGGTAGAGGCCAAGCCACTCGCAACCATAACCTCTGAAACGGTCAAAAAAATTTTCTGGCAAAACATAATCTACAAATTCAGGGTCCCAATAACACTCACAGTAGACAATGGCAAGCAATTTGATTCAGACAAGTTCAAAGAGTTCTGTGAGAGCATCAGCACACAAATAGCTTTTGCCTCCATCTATTATCCAGAGAGTAATCGAGCAGTAGAAAGATCTAACAGAATCATATTCTCAGCAATCTCAAAAACACTACTGGATCACAAGAAAGGCAAGTGGGTCGAAGAACTACCAAAAGTAGTATGGTCCCACAACACAAACGTATCAAGAGACACTGGGTTCACTCCATTCAAGTTACTATACGGAGAAGAAGCAATGATGCCAGAAGAAATCAAGTATCAAAGCCTCGGCGTGATCAAGCAAAACCTCACGAAAGATGAAGAATACAATAAAGAAATGACCGAAGCTATAGACTTGAAGCCATTGATAACATTAATAGATACCAAGATCAAACCAGGAAATGGAGAGATGGGAAAGTGGTAATCAAAAACATTCAAGATGGCGACTGGATGATGAGGCGGAGGCCAAACGCCCAAAACCTAGGGAAGCTGCAACCAAAATGGGAAGGACCATTCATAGCAAAGCAAGGCGGAAGGAGGGGGTCCTTCTACCTACGAGATCAAGAATGAAGGATGTCAACTCACTCCTGGAACATCGACAACCTTAGAAAATACTACACATAGAATGTAAGGACTCCATGGAACTATAAGCGGACGTCCATAGATTTAAATTTCTGCAATTTACATTTCCTATAAAAACCGGCTTGCACTCTTTTCCTCACACAGGGGATCCAATCGGAGGAGAGGTTTTTAACAAGGCAAGATTGTATGTAATCAACCTCTGAAAGTATAAAGAGGACCTCAAAAAAATAACACAAGCAGTCGAAAGCAGCTAGCACCGCGGCTGCAATATTCGACAACACTTCATGATTTGCAAGGTTGCTTCATGCCTGTCGTCAGACCTCTGGGAAACGCCACAAGTCCTCGAAAAAGACCTATCATATCAGGCATCGGGGCAGGCACCTGCAACCATGAGTTGCAAGATAATCGGAAAAAGACCTACAAAGTAATACAGGCACCGATAGCTCTAAGATGAGCTTAATGATAGCCAATCGCGATAACAACCACCGAAACAAAGCATTTCCAAACCGAAGGTAACAAAAATCTAAACAAAACCTCCGATCCAAACACGTTTCAAAGCAGAGACATGAACAATATAAAAAGAACCTCCGCGACATAAACATTCCAAAATGGAAGCAACAAATAATATAAATAATTTTATTAATTAATTTCTCTTTTACATCTGACAAGGCTCATTGCGTCTTGCTCATAACAAGAACAATGCATGAGACCAAAGCGCACGACCTCTGGGTCAAGATAACTAGCCACTCCACCTAGTTAACCTGCTACAACAAGACATGGAAGTGGCCCGGAGGTTGCAAATACTTCAGCCTACAAAAGAGCAAAGAGTGCAACCTCTAGGAATACATTAGAGGTTAAGAAAACTAAGGCCCCCAAAAAGCAAGTGCTAGTGTAGGTAAGCCCTGATCAATCAAAGAATACCCCCTATCGCCTCCCGGCTGCTTACCACCCTGAGCCTCCAAAAATCCAGCAAGTTGAGCAATGTACAGCAGTCGCTCGGTACGAGAAGAAGGAGGTGAACCCCAAACACCAACTTGTACATGACACGCTCTACAATCAACTGTTAGCACACCACTTTGCACCTTCCATCGGCAAACAACCACCGCATCCAAAATTCTTACATCAACAACACTAAATAGGATCACAGCCGGCCACCATCTCTAAGGGCACAAAGGTAGTCCAGATAGAGTATCATCGACAAATAGAAGCATCACCATCTTTAACCGTCGGCAACAGGTTCACTGAGGTGATTATTCCATTACGAGTTCTTACACAGTACCAACGCAAGACAGCTCCTAGGGAGCACCATTAGTATAATGTACACAACAAAGCAACCTAAATGACCAAGGGAGAATAGATCTTTTTATAAGGACCTCCCAAGCATCATTAAACCAACTGCAGCTATCTATCATTAAAGGAAACAAGTACAAAATTAGTACCTGTGTCATTTTGTCTCAGCAAGCAATGGTACAAAATCAAAGGCATTAAATAACAAAAATACTCAAAGTACATAGAGACTCTATAAAAGAAGCAGAGTTCAAAGGCCACGAGCACTTGCTGCCAGGAAACAAGTGACCACAAACAACCATGCACAGCCAAATTCCAAACAACAGAGATGGAAGCTGATGTACGCATACGGCCGAATAGAAAAAATAAGATACCATGAAAGAATTCGTAAAGAGTATAGCAAGGCAGCCAACTCGGAGGCCATGAGGACCTCCAGAAAAGTGCAAAAGAAGCTAGCTGACAGCGCAAGCCAATCCGGATCATCCAGAACTAAGAAGCAAGGGGGATACCACGTAAGAATTCGTAACGTCCCCCCGTCTCCATAGAAATCAACCGAAGGCCATCATCACTGATCAAGCATTAGGACGCGCAGAGGCAACTCTGGAGGCAACAAGCACAAAAGCAACAAAGAAAACCCAACGTACAAAAAAGTCAAGGCCAGCAATGGTCGAAGCGAAACAATGACTATCACATCAATCTTGTAACCAAAGAAAAAATAAATTATTCATAAAAAACTTATGTGTACATTAGAACTGTTACATCCTCCGAGGAGGGAAGCGAAAATGAATCCTGAGGTCTCGACCATGACCCATCTCGAGGATCTCTGACGGATCCAAATCGACCTCCGCAACTTAGCGGAGGTCAAGCCAAATAAACTACGAAATAGCACTCTTATCGCGGTGGAGCGCCTCCACATAAATTAGGAAAAAATTACATAGGCCTAGTAGGGTCACGCCATGCAAGAGAATGAGTAAAGCTATAACGCTTATCATCTAAGTCAGAGACGACAAAATCAAACAAATCACCCACAGTACGCCTAGAAAACGCTGATTTCCAATAATCCCACAGCTCGCCACTAACGAAACACTGTCGCTTATAAAAGTAATAGGCTCAATCTCCTGCACAGGCCCCAAACTATAGACCTACGTAGGATGATTCGACCATCAATAATTTACAAAACCAACAGTAGCTTAAAGTGTTCCTTACACATGCACACCGGCACCAAGTCAGCAAAAGACAAAATATACACAACTATGGGATAAGATCAATTTTACACCTCCTCTTCAGCAGTCAAGTTTTGAACCCCTATCTCAGTCCCCGGAGGCACGATCACCTGCTCCATCATGGCATCAGTGCCAGCACTCACAGAAAGGGCTTGAGCGTCAGAGGCGTCGGTGTTGGTAGAACCCTGGGAACGTGCAGATATACCACCAGAAGCAGTCAACAACGGATCACTGCGCTTGCCATACTTAAGTTCCTGAAGAAGGCAGAGATGAGAAAGAGAAGAATATTGCCAACAAAAGTCTCACAACAAAATGAAGCAAGAAAAACAATCCATACCGTCTCCTGAGTAATCTTAGCCATAGCCACGGTCTCAGTTCGACCAAACTTGGACCAGAATTTTGCCATGAAACTAAGAACAATGGTCTTGACCCAACGATCTATCTTGCCAAGTTCAGAGGGATCGGATACCTTCGGACAGGAAAATTTCCAATCTAATTAATGTCCTTGGACACAAAAAATTTACAAAAATAGGTGGCGGAGGTCTTTGCACTAAAGTTGGAGACCCCGGTCAGGAACTCACTAAGCTTTCCCAAGTTGACCCTAATCCAAGAAAAGATCCCAGTAGTGGAAGCTTCCGGGTCAACTGGAGTCGTAACACCATCGAATGCTTGAATAACAGAGGCATAGGTATCCGCAACCTCTAACCCAATGGACCTCAGGACATTCAGCTCCGCTTCAAGGCTTTCAACCTTAGTATTCAGGGCCTCCGATAACTAGTGCTCACTATCTACCTCCTTGCGAAGGATTTTGGAGATCTCACTAGCCTTGTTCGCTCAATTGGTAGTAAGAGTTGCTGATTTCTGAGCCTCATCAAGGGATTTTTTTAATTCAATAGACCGAACCTCAAGGCTTGATAGCTGCTCCTTTAGCTCAGATTTTTTTGCGCTAGCTCCTTCTTCTCCTGAGTCTGGGACTGAACCTCTACCTTCAGTGCTTGGATCGCCTTGTCCTTCTTCTCAAGCTCAAAATGGCTACTAGACTCAACTGCCATAGACATAGCTTGGCTCTGCAGATATAAAAAGGAACAACATTAAGCAAGATATGCCAGACAAAGGATTAACAAAAAACAAATCAAAATATCATCTAGTAACTCACAATAATATGGTGATCGACCTGGGCTCACATCAAAACTTCATGGGGCAGCTGCACGAGGCGACGAGTAAGATCAGAACCCATTACTTCAGTCATCTGCCCGATGCCATCAGCCCACCCCAAGATGAAACGTTTGTCATCATCGCCACCTCCGCTGGATCCTAAGACGCCAGCACCTCAGCAATGACACCTTTAGCTGAAGGCGCAGAGGGTGCAGGGACCGTGGGAGGTACCGTCTGTGCGGCCTTTGCGGTAATTCGAGTTGATCAAGATGAACAATTCAAAACATAATTGACAAACATGAAAAGGCACAACCACCGCACGCGGGCTCACCAAGAAAGGAAATCTCCCCCTTTGAAGCCCTACCATAAGACACCTTCAAAGAAAGGAAGTCTAGATAAGTCATACTTCGGGTAAGAATCCCACCTTGACTCCCAGTGTACACGTCCTCTTCCTCCGCCGCGTTCTCGACCCCGTGTTGTGCGTCCTCCATAGGCTTCTCAACATCACCAGCCTTAAACACCACATCCTCTGACTCCTCGTCAGAAGAGATAGGTTCAATGTAAGCGCTGGCAAAAGGCTTAACAACAACCTCTAGAAGGACAACACCAGTCTCAGCCCGAAGGAGAGACGCGGCAGGGGGCATGTCTATCTGGAGTGGGAACGATCCGGAGGCATCACCCGCAAGAACAGAAGACACCGGCGGGGATGCTCGGGATGGACCCTCAGTATCAAGCGATGGCATAGCAGGAGCAACAATCCTGCATATATGTTCAAGCAAGATGGCATAGAGCAATTACTATTTGGTTACTATCTGTTATATATTATACTATGAAGTTTTTTGTTTACCTAAACTCAATATGTACCATACATTATATACACTGTTTCCTAAGCTCAATATTATGGGAATATACTAAGCTTTTATTCACTAGCGATGTCCATGGTTGTTGTTGCCAGCCTATAGGAACTGAATGTCACACATTTCTTTCATGGAAAACCATATTAAATTGCTGATATTATGACGCTTGGGTCATGGAAAACCATATTAAATTACATATATTATTCACTTCTTCATATATATTTTCTATTTTATGATATGGTTAATTGTTTTTAAAATATTTTTATATACACGTGCATGTCCCACGTGCATGTATACTATACTCTATGTATATGTCTACACATTTGACATGATAGGTGTAGAGGTTTAGGGTGAAAATGGGTACCTATACCGAAATTTTATAGGAATTAAATTTGTCGTGCTGATGAATAACGCCAACCCATTTACAGCCACTCCTTTTATTTCCTATTATATATCCTTGTTTGCTTCCTTTTCTTTCAGAACTACCCATGGATGTAACCGCAAAACAGGGACGGCCCTTTTTAGCTTTCAAAACACAAGTGTTGCCTTTATTTAAAACGAAAATTAAGAATTAATCACTGATCCTGACCTCGCAAGTCTACTAGAGGTTGATGTAAGCTTACACCTAACAGGCACCTACCAGATTCAAATGGACGTTAGATTATAGTTAACAATATGTCTCGTCAATTATGAGAGCCTGTAGTTCACAGAGACTATATCTAAGTCTATCAAACCGGGTCACAGAGATAAAATCTATCAAACCGGGGCAAGTAGCACTAAGTTTTGCCATGTTGATGAATAACGTCGACGACTTAATACGTTCTTGCATCACTAGAGGTTGATGTACCAATAAAATAAAATCGAACGATGACCTATAGAGAATTTCCAGCAGAGCACCTAACCAAGATGCTTCAGAATTTGATATATGGTGCCAATTTCTTGATGTCTAGTTCCCTGACGAAGATGCCCATTTCCGTTGTCAGTTACCAAACTTTTCAGTACCTCATGAGTGTACGTAAATTTAAGTCTCTAAATTTGTTCTCTTAAAATATTTAGACTCTCAAAATATATACCATTTGCAGCAGAATCTCTAAATCAGGCTAGCCATCTTTTCGAACCATATGCACCATGCAGCGCCTTGCTGTTGGTCGCTTGGGCTGTTGGGCACCGGTCGGTCACCGTGCTGATGAGGGGCCTGGCCTGGCCATGGTTGCAGCTCAGTGCTATGCAGGTTCATCTAGGGCTTATTCTTGATCATGTGCACTACATACTGCTTCTAGATTAATCTCAGGGAGGAGGCAAGGATTGAACCAGGAACGTTCAAGGTCTGCTACGGTCAGCATCCGGCGTACAGGAACAGACACCAGAATCCGCCCATGCATGCCACGCCAGCCGCATCAGCTACCGGCGACGAGGACTGGTTGGCAAATTACAGAGGACTAGAGAAGGAGGAGCGAGAGAGCGAGCACGGGGAGACGAGGCCCTCGCGGGAAACGCCTGGCGATCTACGGGATAGCTTACGAGCTTTTTCTTTGAAAGAACAGGAGGGGCAGAGGAGCCCCTACTGAAAAACAAGGCGCTACAAAAAGACTAGAAACAAACTAAGAAAGAAAAGGGAGGGAGGGCAGGGGCTGGATATACATCCATTCAGGATACAAAGAAGGAAACAAAAAAGATTAGAACAATTACACAAGCTGCTCTAGCCATATTTCAATCTCACGGAAGTTTTTTTTCTTTGCCGTCCAAAGGAGTTGCTTGAAATTGTCCTTGAAAATTTGCGGACAACGATGGCAATCCAGTGGTAATCCTCTGTAAATAAACATCATTTCTAGCAATCCAAATGCTCCAGCACATGAGAATTATCACTTCCATGAAGAAACTGACATCAAGTTGTGCTTTGAGGCTCTGTAATCTCTGATATGCATTTGGTTGACTGATGATTGTCAGACCAATAAGGCTCCAGCAATTTCTGGCAAAGCTGCATTCCATGAAGAGGTGATCGACGGTTTCCTCACACTGAAGTGAGCAGAGAACGCAATTTAGGGATGGGATTACCATGTGCCTTCTGCTGAGGATGTTGCGAGTACTAAGCCTGTCTCTAATTAGGAGCCAAAAGAAGGCCTTATGCTTATGCTGGCAGGATGATTTCCAGAGCCATTTGAAGCATGGGTGAGCCTGCACACTTCCAAGCAATTGCCTATAAGCATTTCCCCATATGTAAGTCCATATACCTCAGTCTTGATTTTGCTGTTGCTGCTGGAAGAGACTAGACAAAAATTGGAACTATTAGAATGCTTCAACTGAGAGAGGAAGCATAAACATGTTGAGGAGATCATTATAAGATTTAGCACATTGCAAAGAAATATTGGGCTTTCTGGTAAAGGAAAAGAGCTCAGGCAATGTCAATTTGAGAGGTTGCCCATTCCATCCATCGTCCCACAACAGACAAGAGGTACCATCATTAGGCAAAACAGTGGCCACACCTTTGAACTTGTAAAAGAGATTGAGCAAGTCCCTCCACTAGAAGGACCTTATTCTTACGAGCTATTTGGAGAGCGAGATGACGAAGTTGTTGGATGGCGATTTTCTTATGTTTTAGCTAAATTTAGTAATAGCGAGTGAGATACATATTCACTTGGAGATGCTCTAACAAGACAATTTGAGGCCAACTAATAGACACAAAGCCTGAAGAGTGAAGATGCCGACCAACCCTGAGATTGCACACGACCCCATATTATTAATGGCAGTGCCGGTCGATTTTGAGGGACCTCTAGTGAATTCATTGTGATGGCCCCTCTGGACCATATAAATTAAATCTTATCACATATATATAGGCGATAATTTTATTTTTACAAAGTGAAAACAAATCTAATAATATATTTTTATTTTAACATGTCTGATGATTATTGAGAAATAATGTAAACTAAAACGGCAATATATACTTCTAGAACTAATATAATTATCTTTAGGAAGAATAGAACTTTATCATAACAATTACTTCTCATAAAAAGAGACTTCTACGGGTATTTCTTGATGGAAAGTTGTGAAGAATTGTATTGGGATCAATAACGTCTAAGATATCATTTATGATTGTGCAAATAGCCACGCAATTTAACCTTTCTCGTGGCATAAGTGACCTCAAATCGTTGTCCAACAACTTCACTTTTGAGAAACTTTTTTGTTATCGAACAAATTGATCTTCCGGTCTTCTTCGTTTTCTTTCCTCAGCCCCTAATAAATGTTTCTTAGGCAACGTTCTAAAATTCAAAGACCTAAATTAAAAGAAAAACATGACTATATGAATGTAGAGTACTAGACTAAAATACTATACAAATAACTAATTTATATTAAAAATAAACAAGGAATACAACTCGATTGATTGGATGAACCGTTGAACTGATCAAAATCACAAACCTTCAAGAAGCAGCCGTTGTTGTGGTGGAACTAGATGTTTGGTCACCACCAAACTGTCGCCCTGCACGTGTCTCATGTCTGTGACATGCGAAACTCTATGTCTGCCTCTGTTGCTCGTCGCAACAGTCACGGACGTCGCGCCTGTGCTCGCGTCATGTGGGGAAACATTAGCTATTTTCTATGAACTTTGGATAGGGCCTAATGGATCGTATGCCAAGGCATGGGCTCCTTTCTCAACTGGGCCCTTGGCTGTCGCACCCCGTGCCCCTCATCCAGGCCAGCACTGGCCACCATGGACATTATCAATAATGTATTCTCCTTTTTTATTTACATACTACAACTGCTCGCAATGTACATACATTTACCTATATAAAAACACATACGCAAACCATATACTACAATTATCTTTGAAAACTAGATCGATAAATCTTCAACATGACATTGATGAAATACCACATGTGCCTCATGTTAATGGTGTTGGGGATGCACTGATGTGAACTAGGGTTCCCGATCTTCCGAAAGGTTCTAATAACTCTCGATTTGGTGGAATCGCGACACAATTCGATCCGGCTTCCGAACAACTCGGCTCTGGACCCCGCAATCGCAGCACCATGTCTCCTCTGGTTATCGACCATCGAAGCACAGTCGGCCTCGCCAAGAAGGCTGAGTCCTTTGCCTGCTAATCGAAGAACACAAGCAAGAACACGAAAGAATGCAACCAATTGCAGATGAATGATTAATCTCATGAGTTGGGGTCTCACAAACCGACGGCGCGGCGAAACTGTTATGAATAGAATAATCTAAGCAAAACCTAAAACCTAACGAGAGAGGCGGCGGCTGGTTATAGAGGTCTAAGGGTCGTCGCCACCCCTGGACGCGCCCCCTAATGGGCTCAACAACGATACACGGCCCAACGGACCAAAAACGGTGACGCAGCACCAGAACAGATTCTGGAATCTAACTTGTTCCGATGTTTCCCGATGACTCCGAAGGAATTTTGACCTCAAACCAATGCCATTGGCTTCCTTATGAAATTATCTGGATCATAAAAAATGGAGTCCAGATGCGTCCTGGGCGTCCGCTTTACTCCACACTAGTCTTGGACTCCGAAACAGGCTCGAAGTCGACTCGGTTTGGGCCTCCACCTTGACTTGGGCACCCTTGCTGGTCCTCTACACCTCCAAGCCATCCCTTATACATCCCTTGGTCCTCTCCATGATTCCTAAGTACAATATAATCATTAGGTAGCAATCTATTCTCAAAATCATAAAAAGACTTCCTTAAGAACGAGCTCACCTGTAAATTTAATTGTCGTGCGCGAGCTCTTGTGATTGGACCTTGAATGTCCAGCGGAGGATCATCTTGTGCATCCAATGGAGTGATGTCCTCATCATCCTCCCCCTCTTGAATTGGAGTTGTCCTCGACTCAAGGTCATCTTCTTCTCCCAAATATGGCTTCAAATCTGAAATGTTGAAAGAAGGACTAACCCCGAACTCGGGTGGCAACTCAAGTTTGTATGCATTATCATTTATTTTCTCAATAATTTTATAAGGAAAGCAGCTCTTGGCATTAATTTTGACTTACGCAGCTCTGGAAACCTGGCTTTTCTCAAATGTAACCATACTAAATCACCTAGTTCAAGTTTAAGTTCTTTTCTACCTTCACTACCAGCAATTCTATACTTTTCATTCATCTTTTTAATATTTTCTTTAGTGGTTTCATGTAACTTACGAATAAATTCAGCACGTGCACTAGCATCACTATGTATTCTTTCATGGGTAGGTAAAGGCAAAAGATCAATTGGAGCACGAGGGTTAAAACCATACACTACTTGAAAAGGACTTACCTTGGTGGAAGAATGTGTCACCCGATTGTAAGCAAACTCCACATGAGGCAAACATTCTTCCCACATGTTTAAATTTTTCTTCAAAACAGCTCTCAGCATGGTGCCCAAAGTGTGGTTCACTACCTCTGTTTGTCCATCTGTTTGTGGGTGACAAGTTGTTGAAAACAACAATTTTGTGCCCAACTTATTCCATAGAGTTCGCCAGAAGTGACTCAAAAATTTGGCATCGCGATTTGAAACAATAGTAGATGGCATACCATGCAAACGAACAATATCTTGGAAAAAGAGGTCAGCAATATGAGTTGCATCATCACTTTTATGACATGGTATAAAATGTGCCATCTTAGAAAATCGATCCACAACCACAAAAATACTATCCCTTCCCCTCTTTGTCCTAGGCAATCCTAAAACAAAGTCCATCGAAATATCTGTCCAAGGAATAGAAGGAACAGGAAGAGGCATATACAACCCATGTGGATTCAAGCGAGACTTAGCTTTTTGACATGTGGTGCAGCGTGCCACGAACCGCTCAACATCTCTCTTCATCTGTGGCCAAAAGAAATGTGTGGCCAAAACAGCTACCGTCTTTTTAGCACCAAAATGGCCCATCAATCCTCCTCCATGCGCTTCCTGTAGCAACAAAAGATGAATAGAATCAACTGGAATGCATAGACGGTTAGCTCTAAAAACAAATCCATCATTTATCACATACTTGTTCCACATACGTCCCTCTTTATAATCCAGCAACACATCTTTAAAATCAGGATCAAGCGCATATTATTCTTTTATTGTTTCAAGCCCAAAAATCTTACAATCAAGTTGGGACAACATACTATATCGTCTAGACAAAGCATCAGCAATTATATTATCCTTCCCTTTCTTGTGTTTGATAACATAAGGAAAGGATTCAATAAATTCAACCCACTTAGCATGTCGACGATTCAGATTATTTTGAAAACGAAGATACTTAAGTGATTCATGATCTGAATGTATAATAAATTCCTTAGGCCACAAATAATGACGCCACTTCTCTAAAGAACGTACAAGAGCATACAATTCCTTATCATACGTAGAGTAATTTAAAACAGGACCATGCAATTTTTCGCTAAAGTATGCCACAGGTTTACCATCTTGCATCAAAACACCTCAATGCCAACTCCACTAGCATCACATTCTAACTCAAAATTCTTACCAAAGTTTGGAAGTTGCAGCAATGGTGCGTGTGTAAGCTTACCTTTTAACATCTCAAATGACTCCTCTTGTGCCTTACCCCATTGGAACACCACGCCCTTCTTTGTCAACTCATGTAATGGGGCAGCAAAGGTGCTGAAATCCTTGACAAAGCGGCGGTAGAAACCTGCAAGACCAAGAAAACTCCTCACCTATGTGATGGATTGGGGTACTGGCCAGCTCCTAATGGCTTCAATTTTTGTCTCATCCACCTCAATTCCCTGTGGAGTAACAACATATCCAAGAAAAGAGACTCGATCCGTGCAAAAGATGCACTTCTCAAGGTTACCAAATAAGCGTGCATCGCGTAAAGCATTAAAAACAGCATGCAAGTGATCCATATGTTCATCCAAAGACTTGCTATAAATCAAGATATCATCAAAGTAAACTATCACAAATCGCCCAATAAAAGCCCTTAAAACTTCATTCATCAATCTCATAAAAGTACTAGGTGCATTAGTTAAACGAAAAGGCATTACTAACCACTCATATAATCCGAATTTAGTTTTGAAAGCTGTTTTCCATTCATCTCCAAGTTTCATTCTAATCTGGTGGTAGCCACTACGCAAGTCAATTTTAGTGAAAATTATAGAGCCACATAACTCATCAAGCATGTCATCAAGCCTAGGAATAGGATGACGATATCGAATAGTAATATTATTAATGGCTCTACAATCAACACACATGCGCCAAGAACCATCTTTCTTAGGAACCAAAATCATAGGAACAACACAAGGACTAAGGCTTTCTTGTACATACCCACGGTCCAAAAGCTCTTGGACTTGTTGCTGAATCTCCTTAGTCTCTTCAGGGTTGGTTCGATAAGCAGCATGGTTTGGCAATGTCGCTCCCGGAATCAAATCAATTTGATGCTCTATTCCTCTCATAGGTGGCAGCCTCGGGGGTATCTCAGCTGGAAAAATGTCCTCATACTCCTGCAAAAGGTTAGTGACAGCAGGAGGTCTCAAACTAACAACATCATCAAGAGAAACCAAAGCTCGTTTGCAAACCAAAGTATAGCAAATATCATCATCAGAAATTTTAGCAAGGTCACATTTTCTTGCAAGCATAACACCACCCTTCAACTTAATTTCCTTGACCATAGAATTAGGTGTCAACTTATCCTTTTTAGGTGGGTAAATAGAATTTGCAACTTGCTGATTTATAGATTTAACATCATGCAAACTAGCAGCTCGTTCTTTATCAGCTTGTACAATTTTAGCTGGGGTCATTGGCACCAAAGTAATTTTCTTTCCTTTATGAACAAAAGTGTATGTATTACTTCTACCATGATGAACAGCATCATTATCAAATTCCCAAGGGCGACCCAATAAAAGTGAACAAGCTTCCATCACTGAATATGGTACCAATGGAATCAACGAAAAAAACGGAATCAACATAGGTACCAATGGAAAAAAACTCTGCAAGTTTTTGTTACCTTAGCCTTATCGGAATCATTCAACCACTGAATATGGTATGGATGGGGATGTGGGCGTGTAGACTAGTCAAGCTTCTTGACCAAATCTAAACTCACCAAATTATTGCAGCTACCCCCATCAATGATGACACGTGCTCACCGGTTGTTGATGACAAAGAAAATTTGGAACAAATTGTGGTGTTGCAGCTTCTCAGGTTGTTGTACTTGTGCGCTAAGCACTAACTGCACAATGACACTCATGTAGGCTCATGTGTCCTTACTACCAAAGACCTCACCTTCTTCTTGAACATCATGTTCTTCATCATCATCTTCCACGTCAGAGGTGCTGATGTACCCATCCTCTGTAGCAATGTATGCCTGCTGACTTGGACAGTCCTTTTGCACATGTCCGTAACCATGGCACCGATGACACTGAATGCTAGGAGTGCGTCCTGTTGAGGCAACAGAAGATGCACTCTTCGATGGTTCCTGCACTAAATTTTTACCTGAAATAGAAGGTTGCGCAGAAGACGTCCTCTTGTTCACTGGTAGAGGCGCGCGGAAGGAGGATGCCTTGGGAAACCCCAATGATGCTCCCGTGCGTGGTGTGTATGAGGTGCCAGCCTTGCTCTTGGCCTGCTTATCTCGCCCCTGCAATTCCTTCTCTGCAAGCATAGCAAATTGAAACAACTGGTTGACAGTGTTAAATTCCTTATAATCAACTATGTCCTGAATTTCCTCCCTCAAACCCGCATAAAAATGAACAATAGAATCCTCAGTTCCCTCCACTATGCCACAATGCATCAAACCTTTCTGATGTTCACCATAATAATCCTGCATAGATTTATGTCCCTGTTCTAAACGCATTAGTCTTTTACGTAGGTCTCTATGATACGATGGTGGCATAAATCTATCACGCATAGCAAACTTAAGTTCTTCCCACGTATGAGGTTGGCAATTATCTGCAACTAAACCAGTCCACCAAATGATAGCAAAATCTTTAAAAAATGATAGCAATTATCTGCAATTATCTGATAGCAATTATCTGCAACTAAACCAAGTTCTTCCCAAATGATAGCAATTATCTGCAATTATCTGATGTTCACTAGTGGCTTGTCTAATGCGATGTTGCTCAGGCACAAGATGGGCAAAGAATTTTTGCTCTACTGTCATCTCCCAATCAAGGTATTCCTCGGCGTCATAATGTCCTAAAAAAGAAGGTATGGTAAATTTAACCTTAGCATAAGGATCATCAGGAGCATGAGTACGATTACCTCGATGGCGGTTGAAATGTTGAGCGCCACCCATACCTGTGGTATTTGTGCGAAGACGATGACGTAATCTATTTTCTCTTGTCGCTACTCTATCAACATTACCATCAGCATCATATACCTCATCGCCAGCATTGCTGCCATCATTATTTTCTTTAAGTGGTGGCGGTTCTTCTAAAGCAGTTACCCTATCGGTCAGCGTGGACAATCGTTTATCCAATCTCTCAAGGGTGTTGCCAATCTTGAGGTCAATGAGTGCAGCAGTTACAGCCTTGGTAACTGTCTCGTTCAAGTCCTTCTAAGCATTGTTTATAGCAGATTGTAGTTGCTCTTGGCTGACACACTCTGAAAACTCTTTGGGTGAATTCTCTCCCTCATCACCTACCATTGTAGACACAAAACACAAGTAGCAAACGGTGAAAGTTATCCCTAATAATCCTCTACAAAGGTGGAGTGGTGCCTCTCAAATTTAGAGCAAAAGGCAACACCTTAACAAGTTCCGACCGGTTCTTACCAGCAAAGCATGAATACCTGAAAGACGTAGCGCTGAGATTACCTGAAAGGTGGAGTGGGGCTTAGGAAGGCTGGCCAAAAAATATGTGAGTGGTACACAATTCAAAGACAGAAAGTAATATTGAATTATAGTCCCAATTACTTGTTCTCGTTGCTGGCCTAACGTGTTCCAAGTACCAAATGTGTGTGAACAAGGACAATGGAAGCACAAGTATGATGGAGAGACAAGTATGAATGAAACACAAAGCACAATGTAGCACACGCAATCACAGAACAAGCAACTCCTTTTTGTTTTTCCTTTTTTTCCTTTTTTTCTCTAAACAAACTTTTTTTTAAATTTTTTCTCTAAACAAGTATGACAAAATATGCAACCACAAAAATTTTCACCTACAACAGAGGTGGAATGTGGTCTATAGAAAGTCAGCATGTTCTCTGAAAAGCGTGCAAGAACCTTGTCAATTTTTTTCTTTATTTTGCCGAATTTTTTTGGCAATTCTAACTGGACCAAATAGGCCAAAGGCAAGTTTGGTCGGCTCCAAATGGAGTCAAGAAGCTGTTATAAAATTTTCAAATTTTTTTGATAAATGAGCCAAAAGTTATGCTTGTTTTACCGAAGGTATCTCAAGTTATGTTTCTCGGAAGGCACAACACGGCGGCGGCAGTTAGGGCGAAGCGTCCCTAAACTCCAACACCGATCATAGTAGTAGGTATTCGACTGATGATGCAAGGAGGGCTGCGATGCAAGCAACAATGAGTGGCTGGCGACCTATCTAGGGTTTGCGCGGCGGCGAGAATTGACACAAGGCGGTTAGCGGGGCAAGTCGAGTAATATGGTGGATTCGACTTGTTGTTTGGGACGGTGGAAGGGGACAGCGTTGAATGGAAACGATGGGGAAAAACACATGACTGGACTCTAACACAACCTAACCAGCAACAAGACCCTGACCAGGACACAAATTCAACACTACGGAATCTGACAAGAACTATGCAAAGGCCAAACGTGGTTCTGGGATAAGGGAAAAACCTAGACAAAACTGTTTTTGGCTTTTTTTGGATTATAGGACGAAGGCGAAAACAAATTAAACTAGGGTAAGGGCAAACCTGATAGTGTACCTGAAGCTATGATTACCACTTGATGTGAACTAGGGTTCCCGATCTTCCAAAAGGTTCTAATAACTCTCAATTTGGTGGAATCACGACACAATTCGATCCAGCTTCCAAACAACTTGGCTCTGAACCCCGCAATCATAGCACTACATCTCCTCTGGTTATCGACCGTCGAAGCACAGTCGACCTCGCTAAGAAGGCTGAGTCCTTTGCCTGCTAATCGAAGAACACAAGCAAGAACATGAAAGAATGCAACCAATTGCAGATGAATGATTAATCTCACGAGTTGGGGTCTCACAAACCGACGGCGCGGCGAAACTGTTGTGAACAGAATAATCTAAGCAAAACCCAAAACCTAATGAAAGAGGCAGCGGCTGGTTATAGAGGTCTAAGGGTCATCGCCACCCCTGGACGCGCCCCCTAATAGGCTCAACAACGATACACGGCCCAACGGACCAAAAACGGTGACGCAGCACTGGAACAGATTCTGGATGCTAACTTGTTTCGATGTTTCCTGATGACTCCAAAGGAATTTTGACCTCAAACCAACGCCATTGGCTTCCTTATGAAATTATATTTCCATCTATAGGTGGATCATCAAAAACGGAGTCCGGATGCGTCCTGGGCATCCGCTTTACTCCGCACTAGTCTTGGACTTTGAAACAGGCTCGAAGTCGACTCGGTTTGGGCCTCCACCTTGACTTGGGCACCCTTGCTGGTCCTCCATGCCTCCAAGCCATCCCTTATGCATCCCTTGGTCCTCTCAATGATTCCTAAGTACAATATAATCATTAGGTAGCAATCTATTCTCAAAATCATAAAAAGACTTCCTTAAGAACAAGCTCACCTGTAAATTTAATTGTCGTACGCGAGCCTTTGTGATTGGACCTTGAATGTCCAGCGGAGGATCATCTTGTGCATCCAATGGAGTGATGTCCTCATCATGCGCCCCAGGACGGGAGAGGCTTATTACCTCAGGCTCTTGTCTAACTGACGGTTCCGACTGTATCAACCTGTATCATGCTTGCAGGTCCTGGAGGGGAACCGCGGAGGCCGGATCTTTGGGCGGAGGCCTCCGAGGAAGATGGATCCGGTTGTTGGCAGAGATCTAGTGGCGACAACTGCTGCTCAGGTGGAGGATCATTCCCTACTCCCGGAGGTCTGGGTGTCTGGGAGAAAGCATCCGCGGAGGCCCTGATGCCAATCGACGGCGGAGGCTAGGCGATGTCGACCGTCGCCTGGCGGAGGCTACACGACGGAGCCTCACGACTCCCGGAGGCCATGTGCAGAAGAGATGGTGACCTAGGACTGCCCACACCCGACGCTGCACCGAGCCAAGCTGGGGGACATGAGGACAATTAGTGGGCTTAGCGGGCCCCTCGCAGGCGGTGATGGGCCGCGGCCTGCGGGCGTGGTCAGAGAATGGTGGACCAGCCTACCCTTAAGGGGCCCACGTGTAACAGGGTCAGTGTCTAGGGTTTCAAAACTCCTGTTGGGGGCACGCATGTACTTTTAGCCTTGGGCTAGGGAGCCACTATAAAAGGCCCTGCCTCCTGTGTAACGCGGGGAGGATGGTCCATTGATAGCTACAGGATCCCCTGCTATCGGGCCCACATTGGATTTTCCATATTTAATATAGAGAGAGAAGGACCGTTTGGGCCTCCCACTCTACCTTCACTCTGACCTGCTGGGACTCAGTCCCAACAAATGGAAACTTCTTGTACCACTGAACTCCCATAGGGAGTTGAACCTAGGAGCTAGTCTACATTCCCTTTTGCATCTCATAGACATCCTTTTTTGCGCTGGATTATGCTAACAACACTAGTCATGGCCCAAAAGGAAGAGACCATGTTAGCTAGAGACTGTGCATGGCTAGCGCCAAGGTCAGGACTGTGCGCCACACCATACATGCTTTGACATAGGACCGCATGCCATTCAGAGTTTCCCTGACGTCGGGCTCACAAGCAGGCCACCAGAGCGAA
>CM041640.1:6093214-6171201 GCA_023333625.1 Bothriochloa decipiens
TAGTTATCTCAATCTGACGGAAGATCAGGGAATCACGTCCCCATCAATGGAGAAAGGAGAAGTTGATTTCTGCGTGGGCAATAATGCAAGAGTTGCTGCATTGGACGTCAGGATGATGCAACTTTCTTTGCCGTCAGGATTTATTTTAGAATTGAATAAATGTTATTTTGTTCCTAGTTTAAGTCGAAACATTGTGTCACCTTCATGTTTGATGAAGGATGGTTATTCATTTGCGAGTAAAGACAATGGTTGTGTGATCTCAAAGAATGATGTGTTTGTGGCTTTTGCATCCATTGTGAATGGGTTATTTATTTTAAATCTTAATGATGCACCTGCCTGTAATATTAGTGCTAAACGGCCTTGGCTTAATGAGTTAAGTCCTACCTATATGTGGCATTGTCGCTTGGGTCATATAAATGAGAATCGCATGAAAAGGCTCCATGATGATGGTCTTCTAACTTCATTTGATTTTGAATCATACGAGACATGTGAGGCTTGCATGCTAGGCAAGATGACCAAGGCGCCATTCAAAAGATTTCCTCAGAGGGCGTCTGACTTGTTGGAACTTGTACATACTGATGTATGTGGACCAATGAGCACGACAGCTAGAGGCAGATTTTAATACTTCATAACTTTTACTAATGACTTTAGTAGATATGGATATGTCTACCTAATGAAGCACAAGTCTGAAACTTTTGAAAAGTTCAAAGAATTTTAGAATGAAGAAGAGAATCAGCGTGGCAAGAAGATCAAGGCCTTGTGATCTGATCGTGGAGGCGAATATCTAAGTCACAAGTTTAGCAATCATCTTAAGAGTTGTGGAATTGTTCCATAGCTTACGCCACCCGAAACGCCTCAGAGAAACGACGTGTCTTAGCGACGTAATCGGACCTTGTTGGAAATGGTTTGGTCTATGATGAGCCAGTCAGACCTACCTTTATCATTTTAGGGATACGCTCTAGAAATAGCCACTTTCACATTGAATAGCGTACAATCTAAGTCTGTAGTTAAGACACCATATGAGATGTGGACTGGTAAGAGTCTCAGTTTGTCTTTTCTAAAAATTATGTGAAGTTTATGTCAAACAACTTATATCAGATAAACTAACAACCAAATCGGACAAGTGCTTTTTCGTGGGATATCCGATGGAAACTTTAGGGTATTATGTCTATAACCGGTCACAGGGCAAAGTGTTTGTTACTCGAAACGGTGTTTTCTTAGAGAAAGAGTTTCTCAAAAGAGAAAATAATGGACAAAAGGTGTATCTTGAAGAAGTTCAAGATGAGCCAGTAGGGACTGACTCTACGAGTGATGCTAATGTAGCAGAGTAAGTTGAGACACCCGTGGCAGTGGAGACACCACCACAACCACGAAGATCAGCAAGACTTCGTGCATTGCGTGGGGATTTGTTATTGTTAGACGATGACAAACCTGCGGATTATGTGAAATCTATGATGGATCCAAATTCTAAGAAATGGAAAAGTGCCATGAGATCCGAGATAGATTCTGAGAAATGGCAAAGTGCACGCTGACACACAATCATGTTTGGAACTTGGTTGACCCGCCTGATGGGGTTAGAGCCATAGCGAGCAAATGGATCTTTAAGAAGAAGAAGGATATGGACGGAAATGTTCATGTCTATAAAGCTCGACTTGTCATAAAAGGTTTTCGGCAAGTTCAAGAAATTGACTACAATGAGACATTCTCGCCGGTAGCGATGCTTAAATCTATTTGGATCATTCTAGCAATTGTTGCATATTTCGATTATGCGATATGGCAGATGGATGTTAAAATAGCCTTTCTAAATGGGTATTTAGAAGAGGACGGGTATATGATACAGCCCGAAGGTTTTATTGATCCTAATAATGCTGAAAAGATATGCAAGCTTAAGAAATCTATTTATGGGTTAAAGCAAGCATCTCAAAGTTGGAATATTCGTTTTGATAAGGTAGTCAAAGGGTTTGGCTTCTATCAAAATGAAGAAGAACCTTGTGTTTACCAGAAGGTAAGTGGGAGCGCTATTGTGTTTCTGATCTTGTATGTGGATGACATACTGTTGATTGGGAATGATATTCCTATGTTGCAATCTATAAAGACTTCACTGAATAATAGTTTTTTATGAAGGATTTAGGTGAAGCAGCATACATCTTGGGAATTAAGATCTATAGAGATAGGTTGAGAAGGCTAATAGGATTAAGCCAAGACACATACATTGACAAGGTGTTGAAACGGTACAACATGGAACAGTCCAAGAAAGGGTTCTTGCCTATGTCACATGGTATGCGCTTTAGTGACAAGCAGTGTCCTTCATCAGATGAAGAGCGCAACTGCATGAGTAAGGTTCCATATGCTTCGGCCTTTGGTTCCATTATGTATGCCATAATATGTACTCACCCAGATGTCTAATATGCTCTAAGTGTTGCAAGCAGGTACCAAGCTAATCCGGGTGAACCTCACTGGACGTTTGTTAAGAACATTCTAAAGTACTTATGAAGGACTAAGGATGTGTTCCTAATCTATGAAGGTGAGGAGGAGCTCGTTGTAAACGGTTGCACCAATGCTAGCTTCCAAACCGATGGGGATGACTCACTATCTCAATCAGGTTTTGTGTTCACCATAAATGGTGGTGCAGTTAGCTAGAAAAGTTCCAAGCAGGAGATGGTGTCCGATTCTATAGCAGAAGCCGAGTACATTGCAGTTTCTGGCGCTGCAAAGGAAGGTGTTTGGTTGAGGAGGTTCCTCATTGAGCTTGGTGTGTTTTCGAATGTGTCGGACCCATTGAATTTACATTGTGATAACAATGGGGCGATTGCAAGGCCAAGCAGCCTAGGGATCACCAGAAGAACAAACATGTACTCCAAAAGTTTCATCTCATTCGAGAGTTTGTGAAATGAGAAGAGATCAAATTGTGCAAAATACATATGGATTTAAATGTAGCAGATCCTTTGACAAAGGCTCTTGCATAGCCTAAGCATGAGGTGCACATGAGGTCTATGGGGATTAGGCATCTAAGAGATAAACTCTAGTGTAAGTGGGAGACTGTTGGGAATATGCCCTAGAGCTAATCATGTAGATGATGATATTCTGATTGTATCCATGATTAATAAAGTGTTCATTGAATATCTATTATAAACAACTTGTATTGATTGGCAATTATGTGAATTTTTTGTGGAACTCAATTACTTGAATGGTTATTCTAAAGTTGTCCCTGGTCAGCGTTCTTGTGAGAACACACATGAATATTAAACCAGCACATGTATTAGTTGATGGCTATGTTTCACAAGTCATGGACATGGAGATGTCAAACTAATAATGTGGGCACATGTGAGACATGTAGGCTGGACTGTCCTGACATGAGAAAGTCTCTATTCACGTCATGTATGTTATGTCCTTAGACCTAAGATTGTGGTATGTACTCAAGATGTGAAATGGCCTACTTAGGGACTATCAAACGCTGCTCCGTAACTGGGTAGTTATAAAGGTGGTCTTTAGGTGGTCGGGAAGCATGCTATGAGACATAGACAATCAAGATGGAATTTGCCCCTCTCTACGCGAGGGAGATATCACTGTATCACTCAAGTGATTGGATCAACAAATGCATGGCCGTGCTTCGGTTAAGTGTTAACCCACGAGTTGAACCATATATCGAGTTGCAAAGGGAATAACTTGTATGTGGTCGTACTGGTTCGTCTCATATGATCTTTGCATGCACATAGGAGTTGTCACGCCTTGCTTGAGGCTGCTATCAACTATTGGGCAAGTAGGAGTACTCGGCCCATGTCAATGTGTGCGTGAACCCATAGGGTCGTACACTTAAGGGGCTGGAAGCCTAATTTGGGTTGGACCCAAATTAGACAAGGCTTAGGGTTACTAATGGGCCTCCAACTCGTGAGCTCATTGGGGATGCCTATATAAGCAAGGGGTAGGGGCACGGTCAGGGAGATATACGCCTTTGGTAGCCACCGTCGCCCTCCCCATGCTCGCGCCTTTTGCTCCTCGCGGACCTAGCGGTTCAGAGGCGCATCGCTTCTTCCCTACACGTGTGGGATTCCTTGTAGGTGCCGAATCTGGAGCATTGGGACTAACCACGCGAGGGGATTGAGGTGACGGACGACCACACAACTGCACTGCCTGCTGTGACTACATCAAATCGTCTTTCGCTGCACCTGCGCATCTAGTGGTAATCCCGTAACCTGTAACTAGCAGTAGATCCTGGTTTATGAAGCAGGAAGACCTCAAGACATACGAATCTCCATTTTGGGGCATCATGCCGGGTATACCCTCATACCCTCTGGGGCAGATCACGTTACCCATTCAGTTAGGGACGAAGCAACACTTCCGCATCGACCACATCACTTTCATCATGGCCGACTTCAAGGGCATCTACCACGCCATTCTTGGCTGACCAGGGATTGCCAAATTCATGGCGGTTCCCTATTACTGGTACCTTATGCTAAAACTCCCAACTGAGCAGGGTGTCTTATCCCTGCGTGGTAATGTCTTCATAGCACGTGCGTGCGAGTCCAATGCCTATGCAACTGTGGAGGTCGAGGAGTTGAAGTATGCCATAGAGCAAACCAGCTTGGGTGTCAAGGAGGCGCCCCCTATGGAGCTCGAGGTTCCAGTCAGGTCTGCTTGGCAACCTTCTAACAAGGTCAAGCAGCACAAGTTGATCCAGCTTGACCTAAACAACCCCTCAGAGCATCAAGATCGGGGCCACCCTTCTCCCCAAATAGGAAGACGCGCTTGTCCAATTCCTTCGAGAGCACATCAGTGTGTTCACGTGGAAACCCGCCGACATGCTAGGTGTCCAGAGGGAAAAGGCCGAGCACTACCTTGACGTCTCGAAGGCCGCCAAACCGATCAAGCAGAAGATGCGACAGTCGCTCATGATTGTAAGGAAGTCATTAGGGCAGAAGTAGCCAAGCTACTGGCAGCTGGCTTTATTAAAGAGGTGTATCACCCGGAGTGGTTAACCAATGTGGTTCTTGTACTCAAAAAGAATAATGAATGGAGAAACGACGAGGTTGTAGACTCCACTGCAGGTTGTGAGTTGCTCTCTTTCCTAGATTGCTACTCGGGCTATCATCAAATAGCCCTCAAAAACGAGGACCAGGAGAAGACCACCTTCATCACTCCCTTCGGTGCCTTCTGCTACATGACCATGTCGTTTGGCCTCAAGAACGCCGGAGCTACTTATCAGCGGACCATCTAGGCCTGTCTCGAGCATGAGATCACTGGTGACCTTGTCGAGGCATACGTAGATGACTTGGTGGTGAAGACTAGGGAGTCCCACACATTGGTTGCTGATCTCCAGTGAACCTTTGTAGCCCTCAACAACTTTCAGTGGAAATTGAATCCCAACAAGTGTATCTTTGGCGTTGCTTTCGGAATCCTGCTCAGCAACATTTACGCCCAAACCCTGAGAAGGTTCAAATTGTGCTGGACCTACAACCACCACGAAGCGTCAAAGATATTCAAAAACTTACTGGCTACATGGCGGCCCTGAGCCGCTACATCTCCCACTTGGGCGAAAAAGGACTTCCCTTCTTCAAACTGCTCAAGACTAAAGAGAAATTTGAGTGGATGCAGGAGGCTGACAAGGCCTTCAAACAGCTCAAAGAATACCTTGTGACTCCCCCAGTACTCACGGTCCCACAAGAGGGTGAGAAGCTTCTCCTCTATATCGCTGCCACAACTAACATGGTCAGTACCGTGATGGTGGTCGAGCGCGAGGAACCCGGGCACATCTATGGGGTGCAGTGCCCAATCTACTAGATTAGTGAGGTTCTTAACAAAACCAAGCAATGCTACAACCATGTGCAGAAGCTGCTATATGAACTCTTGATCACCAAACGGAAGCTCCTCCATTACTTCCAAGCCTACAAGGTCATGGTGGTCACAGAAGCTGCACTTGGCGACATTCTTTGCAATAGAGGCACTAGTGGCCATATTGTCAAATATGCGTTAGAGCTCTCTGAGTTCACACTGAACTTCCGTAGTTGCAATACTGTGAAGTCTCAGGCCCTGGTTGATTTCATCGTGGAATGGTCGGACCTCAACCCGCCCCTGGTCGATACGTCTACCGACCACTGGAAGATGTATTTTGATGGTTCCTTGAACATCGATGGTGCCGGGGCAGGGGTCTATTTCATATCTCCTTCCAAGGACATGCTCCGTTACGTCTTGCGCATACACTTCAAAGCATCCAATAATGTGGCCGGGTATGAAGCGGCCCTACATGGCCTTCACATTGTAGTTGAGCTGGGCATCAAATGGCTCCTGGTTTACAGTGATTCAGGTCAACAAAGATTGGGATGTGGTCAATGAAAAGATGGATGCCTATGTGGCCGAGATTCGCAAGCTGGAGAATAAGTTCTATGGACTGGAATTCACGCATGTACCTCATACTAAGAACACAGGTGCTGATGAGTTATCTAAGCTCGGATCATCTTGAGCCAAGGTACCACCTGGTGTTTTTGTTTAGGATTTGATTAATCCCTCAATCCCCAATTAGACTTACGAAGCACCTGTGCCTAGTACCGCTACCGACCAGCTCATAGCGACGCTCAGTGGCAAGGCAAAAGAGGTAGAAGATAGTTACCTTGGCCAGTAGGGATTTGATGACGGTAGTGAGAAGCCACCGGTTGCCAAATCAACAGAGCAGGCAGGGCCTCCCCAGACCAACTGGAGAGAGCCCTTTGTCAGATACCTGAATGACCACATTGTGCCAAAGGATAACATTGAAGTTCAACAGCTGATCTGCAGAGCTGTGCCTGTCTCATAGTTAATGGCGAGCTGATGCACAAGGCCCCAAGATCCATGATTTACCAGATATGCATCACCCAGGCAGAGGGTTTGAAACTTCTAAAGAATATTCATGAGGGCACTTGTGGTAACCATGCAACATCACGGACACAGGTCGGCAAAGCCTACTGAGTAGGGTTCTACTAGTCGACTGCCATTTCTGATGCAGAAGATTATGTGCGCCGGTGCAAAAACTATCAGATGTTTGCCAAGCAGATTCATGTTCCTGCACATGAACTTTAGACCATCCCGATTACTTCGCCGTTCTCATGCTGGGGACTTGACATGATCGGTCCCTTCAAGAAGGCTCCTGGCAGACACACGTGTGTCTTCGTACTCATTGACAAATTCTCCAAATGGATAGAGTACAAAGCCATCAAGAAAGCCTCATCTGAGAAAGCGGTACAGTTCCTTGATGATGTTATCCACCGGTTTGGCATATCCAATACCTTCATCACCCATTTAGGCTCTCAGTTCACTAGCGACGAGTTTTTTTGACTTTTGCGATGATAATGGCATCAAGGTCAAGTATGTCTCCATCGCTCATCCTTGAGCAAATGGGCAGGTGGAATGAGCTAACGGTATGATTATCGACACCCTGTGCAAACGGGTATACTGAGATGACAAGGACTTTAAACTTGGTTGGTGGCTCAAGGAATTACCTGCCGTGGTCTGGGGACTGCGTACCCAGCCTAGTCGCAACACTGGAGTTTCCCCAAACTTCATGGTGTTTGGATCTGAGTCTGTCCTACTAGCTGAGGTCGCACTCCTTTCACGCGTGTCCAGCATTACAATGAAGCAGCCTCGAACGAGGTTAGGGAAATCGATATCATCGCCAAAGAAGAGATAGCGCTTGAGTCCTGTGCTCGGACAGCTAATTACCTAGCTTTAGTCTGACATTACTATAACCGCAACATCAAAGGCAGGCTATTCGTGGTCGACGACACGGTGTTACGATGAATCCAGAACACAGACGGTCTGCACAAGTTGTCATCCAGATGAGAAGGACCATTTAGGATCAAGGCTGTCACACGCCCAACGTCCTATCGACTCGAGACGATTAAGGGTGTCGAGGAATCCAATTCATGGCACATCAACCACCTCATACGCTTCTATCCATAGAATAAGATATGTACCTAGATCTTTGTTATTCTGATATTTAATACAGTTTCCTTCATTCTTTTCTTTTCCTATCATAGTTCTATTTTTTTCACACATCTGTCATACATGCGCCCTACATAAGTCTTAGTTAAACTTTGTTTTCCACCCACCAAGAACGGCTTGACAAGGCATTCTCTAGAAAACTCTTATGATGTATTACAGCTCCATGCTACATAGCACTAGGAGATTTCAGCAGTCGCTCTCTAACGGTGCTAGGTACCTAGTGATCCAGGCGGTCCTACACCATTCACTAGTGCATTCGTAGTTACCCGACAGAGTTAGCTTGCTTTGAGGGTGGGGCAAAACTTAATTGATGACATCTTTTTGAAAAAACAAACTACGCATAAAATATGCATCTAAAAAAAGCAAAATGGCAAAATGTTTACCACCCGCTTAAACATGCCTCACTTGTCTGCATTTAAAGGCTAAAATTTTTTGAGCACCACCTGCTCGGTACAACTTACAAACATTGTTTATAGCCTACTGACTACCATCACCTTGCACAGGATCTTCAATAAGGATCTTCAATAAGGATCATGTCGTCGACATGGGCAGCAACAGCAGGCATCGACGAAGCCTAAAGGTTTTCGGCCACGGCCTCTGATAGCTCTGGTGCGATCCCGAGCGTGACTTTTACTGGCTCCACCTCCGAATATCTGGAGTGAACCACGGCAAGCGTAGTTGCAACCGCGTAGCGGCTAGCTTCTATGATGAAACCCTGGACTGTTGGCCAAAGCCTCCTGCACTGGTCGGCAATGACAACCGCTTCGCCCATGGGATCGACAGGGTACTCTTCTCCTCGGAAGACGACCCTTAAAATAGGCTTGATGTGGTCTGTCATGGACCACATTTTTACTTGGAGAACGGAGATGGAGCCCTCCAGCACCTAGAACTGGGCCAAATAGTGTTCCCACAGGCCTACAACAACAAAACAATGGTGGTTAGCATATCCTGGTCCATCCAGTATGCGACAGACTGCACACAACAATTCTATATTGTTCTACTTACCAGTTAGCTCAGCGATCTGAGCCTAGTCCACCTTGGCCTGCTCCTCAGTGGCTTTCTTTTGGTCTAGCAAGCCAGCCAGCTCATGTGCCATGGCTTCATTCTAGCTGCTCAGTCCTACAAGAAGCGCCCATAAATACACAACAAGTATTAGTGTGGGTGAAAGAGGTTTACTTACTCTTGTTGTCCTTGTCCAGGGCTTCCACCCTGCGGCGTAAAGCGGCAATCTCCCCTCGTATTGGATTTCTTGCTCCTGGTAGACCTAGGCCTGTGCCTCGAGATCAGTTTTGACTGCCCGAAGGGTTTTGCATTCTTCCCAGGTCGCAACAAACTGATCTATGGTCTTGCCATGCTGAGCATTGGTCTCCCGCAGCGACTATATATATCATGGGTTGCTCAGTGAGTTAGGGTCCAAATGACATGCTCAAAACATGCGGGCAAATCTTGATGAAGTATTACCTTGATCCTGTCCAGCAGTACCTCCACCACATCCTGGATACTTGCCTCGATGTCATCATCTAAAATCTCCTCACACGACACGAAGCTGTCCTCCCCCAGCTTGCACAACGTGTAGACGCGTTGTGTGGGCAGGTCGGTGCGTGGCATCTTTGACACCCTGGGCACCTCCTCGACCTATTCAGGAGGCACCAGTGTGCTTCGTCCCTCCTGGCCTGGCCTGTGCTTCGACAGACGACCCGTCATGGCGGTAACCAGCTTGAATGGCACTACCTGCCTCTCTAGCTGTGGAGTCAGTGCCGGGGTTGGTCGAGTCGGTGTCGCGGTGCTACAGGCCCCCTCCCCGTCTCTCACTGTCTGTGTCGCGTCGCTAGTCCTCACCAGCCCGGCAGGTGGCACGGTGGTCTGGCTGGGTGGTGGAGTTGGCGTCATTACCGGAGGAGTGCGGCTGTAGGACAAATTACAGACATATTTTCTTCATGAAAAATCCAAAATCAAGCAAGTACACGGTATGCGAATTTGGTGACACTTACCTGGTTGACAGCCGGATCCCTCCTCTGAACTGTGCGGCTGTTCCCTTGCTTGGAGTGCCTGTGGCCCTGCTTGTCACCTCACTACCGTGCCCGAGGACTCGGCGTGATGCCTCGCTATTTTGGCTTGTTCCGATGGGACGCACCGGTGGCGTGGCCGCCCTGTGTGGCGCAGGCGGCGGTGATGGTGGTGGTGGTGCTGATGTTCTGGCCGCCTCTGGCTGAGGGGGTAAAGTAGTAGTTCCCCGCTGATGGGGAGGAGTGGGTGGTGGTCCGGTCCGCACGGACCTCCTGGGTGTTGTTGTGGATGAGGGCCCCGGTGTCCTTCCTGTCGGAGGCATCTAGGCTTGATGTTTCCTTTGATGCTGGTTTAGTGTCATAAGATCATCATCTGACAACTCCGGGGTGGCCGGGGCATCCCTTTTTTTGCCCCATTCTGCTCCGCCGTCCAGGTTCAACTTGCCCTCGGACAGCAGAGTAGAGGGTTTCTTCGGCTTGGCGGCCTCTACCATAGGCCGCTTACCCGCTGCTCGGCGCCTGGCTTGAGTAGCGGGGACTTCTTCATCATCAGAGCTGGAGACAATAGTCCTCTCCTGCTCAGCTTGAGCCCTGCTTCGGTAACGGGTGTTGGGGATGCGCCCCGGGACCAGACAGGCTTATTACCTCTGATTGGAGTCTAGACAACGAATCTAGTGTATCCATCTTGTTCATGTTTCCAGGCACCAAAGAGAAGCCTCTGGAGGTAGGACCTCCGCCGAGAAGACTCCTTCGGAGGCTAGGGAACTGGTTGGCGTCGGAGGTCTGGTGGCATCACCTTCCTTGATCATGGAGGTCCTTCAGTCATGCCTCTGACTCCCGCGGAGGTCCTCCGCGGAGGTGGCAATGAATGAAGACAATGGCTATCGAGGTGGCGTGATGGGCTGGGCTGGGGCTTGTCATCAAGAAGCAGATGTGATGGGCCTTTCTTACGGGCAACGATGGGGCGTGGCCTATTGTCGTGTTGGTGAAGTAGTGGACAAATGTGCCCTTGGAAGGTCCACATGTAATAGAGTCCGTATCTAGGGTTACGAGACTCCCCTTGGGGGCATGCTTGTACTTTTAATCTTAGGTTGGGCAGTCACTATAAAAGATGATGCCCCTTGTGTAATTAGGGTAGTTGTCCGGTAGTAGTTACAGTGTGTAACTTGCCCTAGGGCCCGCTTTGCACTTCCTCATTAATTTATCAACGGAGAGTTATCTTGGTTACACCTTTTCATCGTATCCCGAACCTTCTGAACCGTGTCCAATAGTTGGAGCCCACCGTTTGTATCTGGCTAAAGATAACGCCTGTAGATGCCACCCAGAAGAAAGGCCTCCATGAGAAGGCGTACCGCCGCTGAGGCGGAGGTCCCTGAACCTTTGACTCGTGGGAGGCCGAGATGAAACACTCGAAGCACCTATGCATCCACGCCGGGAGATGGAGGTGACGATGAGAACAACAACACCGTGCAAGGGGGATCCCATAGAACAACTCCAGCCAGTCCAAAACCAAGAAGATGAGCTGTCTAGGCTAAGAGCTGAGATGCAGCGCATGGAAGCTAAAAGAGACAGGCTGAGGGCAGAGCAAGCCGCAACCCAAAGGGTAACACAATCGTTGTGGCAAGCAGACGAAATAAGGCAGCAAATGGCCATCTTGCAAGCGGAGATCCAGAGTATGCAACCTCCAATAGGAAGCCTCATAGACGCCGCTCAACCGATCACAGCAAACAGCCACCACACTGCAAACATACAGTCTACACACACTACAATACCAATCCTATGTTGGGAATATGCCCTAGAGGTAATCATAGAGATGATGATATTTCAGTTGTATCTATGACATGCATTAAGTGTTTATTGAATATCCATTATAGACAACTTGTGTCGATTGGCAATTATGTGAATTGTTTGTGGAACTCAATTACTTGAATGGTTATTCTAATGTTGTCCCTGGTTGGCATTCTTGTGAGAACACACTTGAATATTGGACTAGCACATGTATTAGTTGATGGCTATGTTTTACAAGTCATGGACATGGAGATGTTAAACTAATAATGTGGGCACATGTGAGACATGTAGGCTGGACTGACCCAACATGAGAAAGTCTCTATTCATGTCATATACGTTATGTCCTTAGACCTAAGATTGTGGTATGTACTCAAGATGTGAAACGGCCTACTTAAGGAATATCAAACACTGCTCCGTAACTGGGTAGTTATAAAAGTGGTCTTCAGGTGATCGGGGAGCATGCTATGAGACATAGACAATCAAGATGGAATTTGCCCCTCTCTACGCAAGAGAGATATCACTGGATCACTGAAGTGATTGGATTAACAAATGCATGGCCGTGCTTGGGTTAAGTGTTAACTCATGACTTGAACCATATATCGACTGGCAAAGGTAATAACTTGTATGTGGTCATAGTGGTTCATCTGATATGATCTTTGCGTGCACATAGGAGTTGTCGTGCCTTGCTAGAGGCCGCTGTCAACTATTGGGCGAGTAGGAGTACTCAGCCCATGTCAATGTATGAATGAACCCATAGGGTCGCACGCTTAAGGGGCTGGAAGCCTAATTCAGGTTGGACCCAAATTAGACAAGGCTTAGGGTTACTAATGGGCCTTCAACTCGTGAGCTCATTGGGGACGCTTATATAAGCAAGGGGAAGGGACACGGCCAGGAGGTGACACGGCTTTAACAGCCGCCATCGCCCTCCCCACGCTCGTGCCTTATGCTCCTCGTGGACCTAGCAGTCCAGAGGTGCATCGCTTCTTCCCTGCACGTGTGGGATTCCTTGGAGGTGCTGCATCTGGAGCACTGGGACGAACCGCGCGAGGGGGTTGACGTGACGGACTTCCACGCAACTGCACTACTTGCTGCGACACGTACGACTACATCAAGTCATCTTTCACTGCACTTGCACATCTAGTGGTAATCCCGTAACCTGTAACTAGCAGTAGATCCTGGTTTATGAGGTAGAAAAGTTTTGTTTTCTGGCTAGCGTAGTACCCTCATAACCCTACGTCCTACCCACACCCCCCAGGACTTTTGACCCAAAGTCACCACTGTCTGAAGGCCTGCAAACTTCACCATGGCCTTCGAGTTACAAGCCAGTATCCCTGGCAAGATTCAATGGCAATTCAGACCCAAGACAATTCATAATGAGTTTCAAAGCAGTTGTAGCCTCCGTAGGTGGCAATGACCACGTCATGGCCAAATCATTTGTAATTACAGCAGAATGAGACGCACTAGCATGGTACTCGATGTTAAAACCAAGCACAGTATACTCATGGGAGAATCTATGAGACCAAATATTGGCAAACTTCAAAGGCTACACAAGTCAGTCACTAACATCATCAGACTTATTCAGCAACAAGCACCTCAAAGGAGAGCCCTTAGGGATTATTACCAGAGATTCCTACACCTCCGGGCAAAAGCATTGGATGTCCCAGATGGAGTGGCCATAGAAGCAGCAATCAAATGACTCAGGATTGGCCCATTTGCTAGTCACCTAGCAAGGAAAAAATTGACCACAATGGCTCAACTACACGACGAATTCAAGAAATACTGTAGATCTGACAATGACCTCCGCAAAAGAATAGAAGAAGCAGACAACCAAAGCAAGCAGTTCTCGAGAAATGGTAACAGAAGAGAAAACAGAAACCAACAAAGGAAACAATACCAAAACCATCAAAAGCAAGTCTTCAACATGCAGAGCAGCCAGCCTCCGCATAATGCTGACAAGAAAGAAGAGGCCAACCAAGAATAGAGAAATCAAGGTGGGCAAGGCTATCCCAGAAACAACAAATCCAAGAACTGGAACAAGAACCAAAAACCAAAAAAGCCATATTGTCTCTTTCACGGAGAAGACAAAGGGCATGTTACGCGAGAGTCCTCGGAGGCCCTGGAAACATGGGAAAGA
Organism: Bothriochloa decipiens; assembly: GCA_023333625.1. Taxonomy (NCBI): domain Eukaryota; kingdom Viridiplantae; phylum Streptophyta; class Magnoliopsida; order Poales; family Poaceae; genus Bothriochloa; species Bothriochloa decipiens. The sequence goes on from CM041640.1 coordinate 6,107,114, forward strand.
ATGAAAAACAAACAACAACAATCGCAGCCCCAGCAACCAAGCAATAGAGAAGTAAATCACACATATGGCTCTCAGTGGTAGCAACAATACAATCCAAGTTTCCCAGGATATGGTCCAGGACCACTATCGCAGCACAACTTGGCTCAACAGTACTATCCGACATTATTACTAGCCTAGAGACCAGTCTATCAGCAAACAGCGCAGCACCAGGGTTACACCCCGAACAGAGTAGAAAATGGTCTAACTTACATCTACCCAAGACCTCCGCACATAACACTCATTGAATCAACACAGATGCAGACACCTCTGGAAGCATAGCAAAGGCAATATGAAGTATTACCAGCACCTTCACAGTATTCTTTAACCCCATCAGTAATCCTAAAGGTAGAGCCTCCGATGGAAAACTAGTTAAATCTGCATTCGGCACTACCAACCATTGGCATGATTTTACCTATAGCCAGAGGCTCAGACCTGGAATTCAAAACCAAGAAGCAGAAAAAGGACCACCTCCATATGGTAAACATGTAGCAGTTCAAGGAGCATACAAATCAATAGAATGATCCAAGATGCCAATAGAATTCACAGAGCAAGATCTCCAAGTAGAAAGCTACCCGCACACGGACGCTATGGTCATAAAGGCAAAAATAGCGGCATGGGAGGTAAGTAGAATACTCGTAGACTCTGGGACCTCAGCAGACATCATTTTTGCAAATGTCTTTGATTAAATGAAACTCAGTGAAGCCAGCTGCAACCGCCAGATACTTCGCTAATTGGATTTGGTGGGAAAAATATCAATGCACTAGGCAAAATATCATTACCAGTGTCATTCAAAGATAGAGACTGCGCCAGGACAGAATACATCACCTTTGACGTGGTAGACATCTACTACCAATACAATGCAATACTGGGAAGAGGATTTGCAAACAAGTTTAATGTGGCAATACACATGGGATACCTCTGCATGAAAATGCCAGCATTGCACGAGATCATTACAGTGCGAGGCAGTCAAAAAGAAGCAAGGAACATTGAGAAAGCAATCTACAAAGCACATAGAAACATCAATACCGTAGACGCAAATGAGCCTCTGGACATGCCTGCAGGAAACACCAACATGGCAGATCAAGAGAACACAATAACATTACCATTGGAAGAAGCAGTCCCTAACAGGAAAGTGACCATAGGTGCCAACCTATCAGAGGTAGAGAGAAAAGACTTGTTAGAACTGCTAACAAAGAACAAGGATGTATTTGCATGGTCAGCATCAGATCTGCAAGGAATCAGTCGGGATGTGATTGAACACATCCTCGACCTCAACCCAAATGTCAAACCTAGGAAGCAAAAATAGAGAAAGATGTCCGAAGAACACATAATTGCAGAAAAAGCAGAGTTACAAAGGTTATTAGATGCCAAGGTCATCAGAGATGTCAAGTACACAGACTAGCTAGCAAATGTTATCTTAGTGCCAAAAAAGAATGGCAAAATGAGAATGCACATAGACTTCATAGATCTCAACAAGGCCTGTAAAAAAGATCCTTTCCCATTACCCAGGATAGATGCATCAGTCGACAAGGCAGCAGGATGCAAGCGCTTCTCTCTGTTAGACTGTTTCTGAGGATACCACCAGATATGGCTAGGAAAGGAGGATAAAGAGAAAACAAGATTCATGACCCCCTTCGGCACCTATTGTTTTGTTAGGATGCCAGACGGTCTCAAAAATGCAGGATCAACATTCTCAAGAATGATTCAGATTGTATTATGAGCTCAACTTCGGAGGAACATTATAGCCTATGTCGATGACTTAGCAGTGGTCAGCAAACAAACCGGAGATCACTTGCATGACCTCAGGGAAATATTCACCAATCTCATAGAAGTAGGGTTAAAGTTGAACCCAGAAAAATGTATCTTTCGAGTAAGCAAAGGAAAGATGCTTGGATACATTGTTGGTCCAGAAGGGCTAAGAGCAAACTCAGATAAAACAAAAGCAGTGTTAACAATGAGAGAACCAGAAAATAAGAAGGAAGTACAGTGACTGATAGGCAAGGTAGCAGTGCTTAACAGATTCATTTCAAAATCATCAGAACAAAGTTTGCCATTCTTCAAAACACTCAAAGGTCTTTGACAAATTCAAATGGGGCAGAGAACAGTCAGAGGCATTCCAACAGCTGAAAAGCTACATGACAAAAGACCTCATGGTCATCGCACCAAAGACAGATGCAACATTGTTGTTGTATGTGGCAGCCTCCGCGGGAGCAATCAGCGCTGTGCTAGTCCAAGAAAAGGAACTCAACAACAAAAGCGTACAGCAGCCAGTATACTATGTATTAGAAGTGCTGCAGGGGGCAAAACTAAACTATTCAGAGGTCAAAAAATAGCATACGCAGTAGTCACAGCATCAAGGAAGCTTAAACACTATTTTCAAGAGAACGAGATCCTGGTCCCAACAGCACAACCGCTCGCCGACATCCTAGGCAACAAAGAGGTATCAGGGAGAATCGGTAAATGGGCAACATAAATATCTTAGTTTAGCATCAAGTTCATCACAAGAACAGTAGTCAAGTCACAAGCACTCGCAGACTTTTTGGCAGAATGGATATCTCCACAGCACGCAGAAGACAAAGCAAAGGCTTCAATATGGATACTGTACACTGACAGAGCATGGGGTATCCAAGGTGCAGGAGCCTTGGCAGTGTTAACATCACCATCAGGCATCAAAACCAAGTATGCAGCAAGACTGTGCTTCAAAGCAACCAACAATATAGTACGAAGGAGTAATCCTAGGACTCAATAAGGCAAAAGCACTAGGTGCAAAACACATCATGGTCAGAATAGACTCTCAAGTGGTCACAGGGCAAGTAGAGAAAGACTATGTCGCCAGAAACCCAGAGCTAGCCGCGTATCTAGAGGTGATCAGGGGTCTAAAAAAGATTCCAAGGTTTCACTGTAAAGCATATTCCAAGGGGGGATAACACAGAAGCAGATGAGTTGGCCAAAGTAGTAGTGAATCAATTGAAGATACCCGAAGGAACCTTCTTTCAAGAACTGACAAGTCTAGCAACTACAAAAGTATCCAAGGAATTCACGGAGGTGCTACTAGTAACCACAGAAGATTAGAGAAAAGCAATAATTGACCATATTAATAGAGTTCATGTAACATCAGATGAAACAAGCACAGCAAGATTTGCTGCACAGGCAAAAAATTACACAATAATCGATGGAGTCCTCTACCAGAAAGGCATATTCCAACCGCTACTCAAGTGTATCACCGAATCAGAAGGCAAAGAACACTTGCAGGACATTCATTCAGGAATGTGCGGATCACATATTGGTCCAAGACCACTCTCAGCCAAAGCAATCAGATAGGGGTTTTACTGGCCCACTCATATTAAGGACGCGTTACACATAGTGACAACTTGCAGGCCATGCCGGAGTTTCGCACCACACCAGACATCTCCGGGGGAAAAAACACAGTTGGTACCTCCGGTCTAGCCGCTTCAAAGGTGGGGAATGGACCTTGTCGGCCCATTACCTCCGTGCAAGGCGGAAATAAATATGCGGTAGTAGCAGTGAAATACTTCACAAGATCGGTAGAGGCCAAGCCACTCACAACCGTAACCTCCAAAATGGTCAAAAAATTCTTCTAGCAAAACATAATCTGCAGATTCGGGGTCCTAAGAACACTCATAGTCAACAATGGCAAGCAATTTGATTCAGACAAGTTCAAAGAGTTCTGCAAGAGCATCGGCACATGAATAGCTTTCGCCTCCGTCTATCATCCAGAGAGTAATGGAGCAGTAGAAAGATCTAATAGAATCATATTCTCAGCAATCTCAAAAACACTGCTGGATCACAAGAAAGGCAAGTGGGTAAAAGAACTACCAAAAGTAGTATAGTCCCACAACACAAACATATCAAGAGCCACTGGGTTCACTCCATTCAATTTACTATATAGAGATGAAGCAATGATGCCAGAAGAAATCAAGTATTAAAGCCTCCGTGTGATCAAGCAAAACCTCGCGAATGATGAAGAATACATCAAAGAAATGACCGAAGCCTATAGACTTGAAGCCATTGATAACATCAATAAATACCAAGTCAAACCAGGAAATGGAGAGATGGGAAAGTGGTAATCAAAAACATTCAAGATGGCAACTGGGTGATGAGGCGGAGGCCAAACGCCCAAAACCTTGGGAAGTTGCAACCAAAATGGGAAGGACCATTCATAGCAAAGCAAGGCAGAAGGAGGGGGTCCTTCTACCTACGAGATCAAGAAGGAAGGACATCAACTCACTCCTGGAACATCGACAACCTTAGAAAATACTACACATAGAATGTAAGGACTCCATGGAACTATAGGCCGATGTCCATAGATTTAAATTTCTGCAGTTTACATTTCCTATAAAAACCGGCTTGCACTCTTTTCCTCACACAGGGGCTCCAATCAGAGGTGAGGTTTTTGACGAGGCAAGACTGTATGTAATCAACCTCTAAAAGTATAAAGAGGACCCTAGAAAAAATAACACAAGCAGTCAAAAGCAGCCAGCACCGCGGCTGCAATATTCGACAACACTTCACGATTTGCAAGGTCGCTTCACACCTGTCATCAAGGAAGACAACAAGGCATGAAACGACCTCTGAGAAACGCCACAAGTCCTCAAAAAAGACCTGTCATATCAGGCATCAGGGCAGGCATCTGCAACCACGAGTTGCAAGATAATCAGAAAAAGACCTGCAAAGTAACACAGGCACCGATAGCTCTAAGATGAGCTTAATGATAGCCAATCATGATAACGACCTTCGAAACAAAGCATTGCCAAACCGAAGGTAACACAAATCTGAACAAAACCTCCGATCCAAACACATTTCAAAGCAAAGACAGGAACAATACAAAAAGAACCACCGCAACATAAACATTCCAAAATGGAAGCAACAAATAATATAAATAATCTTTATTAATTAATTTCTCTTTTACATCCGACAAGGCTCATTGCATCTTGCTCATAACAAGAACAAAATGCGAGACCAAAGCACATGACCTTCGGATCAAGATAACTAGCCACTCCACCTAGTTAACCTACTACAACAAGACATGGAAGTGGCCCGGAGGATGCAAATACTTCAGCCTACAAAAGAGCAAAGAGTGCAACCTCCGGGAATACATCAGAGGTTAAGCAAACTAAGCCCCCTCGAAAAGCAAGTGCTGGTGGAGGTAAGCCCTGATCAATCAAAGAATACCCCCTATCACCTCCTAGCTGCTTACCACCCTGAGCCTTCGGAAATCTAGCAAGTAGAGCAATGTACAGCAATCGCTCGGTACGAGCAGAAGGAGGTGAACCCCAAACACCAACTTGTACATGACACGCTCTACAATCAACTGTCAGCACAGCACTTTGCACCTTCCATCGGCAAACAACCACCGCATCCAAAATTCTTACATCAACAACACTAAATAGGATCACAGCCGGCCGCCATCTCTGAGGGCACAAAGGTAGTCTAGATAGAATATCATTGACAAATAGAAGCATCACCATCTTTAACCATCGGCAATAGGTTCACTAAGGTGATTATTCCATTATGAGTTCCTACACAGTACCAACGCAAGACAACTCCTAGGGAGCACCATTAGTATAATGTACACAACAAAGCAGCCTAAATGACCAAGGGGGAATAGATCTTTTTATAAGGACCTCCCAAGCATCATTAAACTAGCTGCAGCTACCTATCATTAAAGGAAACAAGTACAAAATTAGTACCTGTGTCATTTTGCCTCAGCAAGCAATGGTACAAAATCAAAGGCATTAAATAACAAAAAACTCAAAGTACGTAGAGACTCTATAAAAGAAGCAGAGTTCAAAGTCCATGTGCACTAGCTGCCAAGAAACAAGTGACCACAAACAACCACGCACAGCCGAATTCCAAACAACAGAGATGGAAGTTGATGTACGCATACGACTGAATAGAAAAAATAAGATACCGTGAAAGAATTCATAAAGAGTCTAGCAAGGCAGCCAACCTGGAGGCCATGAGGACCTCTGGAAAAGTGCAAAAGAAGCTAGCTGACAGCGCAAGCCAATCCGAATCATCCACAACTAAGAAGAAAGGGGGGATACTGTGTAAACGTCCCCCATCTCTGCAAAAATCAACTAAAGGACGTCATCACTAATCAAGCGTCAGGACGTGCGGAGGAAACTTCGAAAGCAACAAGCACAAAAGCAACAAAGAAAACCCAACATACGAAAAAGTCAAGGCCAGTACTGGTCGAAGAGAAACAACGACTATCACATCAATCTTGTAACCAAAGAAAAAATAAATTATTCATAAAAAAACTTATGTGTACATCAGAACTGTTACATCCTCCGAGGAGGGAAGCAAAAACAAATCCGGGGGTCTCGACCATGACCCATCTCGAGGATCTTCGACGGATCCAAATCGACCTCCGTAACTCACTGGAGGTCAAGCCAAATAAACTATGAAACAGTACTCTTATCGCGGTGGAGCGCCTCCGCATAAATCAGGAAAAAATTACAAAGGCCTAGTCGGGTCACGCCATGCAAGAGAACGAGTAAAGCTAGAACGCTTATCATCTAAGTTAGAGATGACAAAATCAAACATATCACCCATAGTACGCCTAGGAAATGCAGATTTCCAATAATCCCACAGCTCACCGCTAACGAAAACATCGTCGCGCATAAAAGTAATAGGCTCGATCTCCTGCACAGGCCCCAAACTGCAGACCTGCACAGGATGATTCGACCATCAATAATTTACAAAACCAACAGTAGCTTAAAGTGTTCCTTACACGTGCACACCAGCACCAAGTCAGCAAAAGACAAATTATACACAACTATGGGATAAGATCAATTTTACACCTCCTCTTCAACAGTCAAGTTTTGAACCCCTATCTGGGTCCCTGAAGGCACGATCACCTGCTCCATCATGGCATCAGTGCCAACACTCGCAGAAAGGGCTTGAGCGTCAGAGGCGCCAACGTTGGTAGAACCCCGAGAATGTGCAGATATGCCACCAGAAGTAGTCAACCCCGAATACCGCACTTGCCATACTTAAGTTCCTGAAGAAGGCAGAGATCAGCAAGAGAAGAACATTGCCAACAAAAGTCTCACAACAAAATAAAGTAGGAAAAACAATCCATACCATCTCCCGAGTAATCTTAGCCATAGCCACGGTCTCAGTTCGACCAAACTTGGACCAGAATTTTGCCATGAAACTAAGAACGGTGGTCTTGACCCAACGATCTGTCTTGCCAAGTTCAGAGGGATCGGATACCTCCGGACAGGAAAAATTTCCAATCTGATTAATGTCCTTGGACGCAAAAAATTTGCAAAGATAGTTGACAGAGGTTTTTGCACTAAAGTCGAAGACCCCGGTCAGGAACTCACTAAGCTTTCCCAAGTTGACCCTAATCCAAGAAAATATCCCAGCAGTGGAAGCTTCAAGGTCAACTAGAGTCGTAACACCACCGAATGCGTGAACAACAGAGACATAGGTATCTGCAACCTCCAACCCAACGGACCTCAGGACATTCAGCTCCGCTTCAAGGCTTTCAACCTTAGCATTCAGGGTCTCCGATAACTGGTGCTCACTATCTACCTCCTTGCGAAGGATTTCGAAGATCTCACTTGCCTTGTCCGCTCGATTGGTAGCAAGAGTTGTTGATTTATGAGCCTCATCAAGGGACTTTTTTAATTCAATAGACCAAGCTTCAAGGCTTGACAGCTGCTCCTTCAGCTCAGATGTTTTTTGCGCTAGCTCCTTCTTCTCCTGAGTCTGGGACTCAACCTCCGCCTTCAGTGCTTGGATCACCTTGTCCTTCTTCTGAAGCTCAAAATGGCTGCTAGACTCAACTGCCACGGACATAGCATGGCTCTGTAGATATAAAAAGCAATAACATTAAGCAAGATAGGCTAGACAAAGGATTAACGAAAAAAAATCAAAATATCATCTAGTAACTCACGATAATATGGTGATCGACCTAGGCCCGCATCAGAATTTCATGGGGCAGCTGCACCAGGCGATGAGTAAGATCAGAACCCATTACCTTAGTCATCTGCCCGATGCCATCAGCCCACCCAAAGATGAAATGTTTGTCATCATCACCACCTCCGCTGGATCCCGAGATGCCAGCACCTGGTGGAGACCCAGACGGACCAACGGCGCCCTGAGCAATGACACCTTTAGCCGAAGGCGCAGAGGGTGCAGGGACTGTGGGAGGTACCATCTATGTGGCCTTCGCGGTAATGCGAGCTGATCAAGATGAACAAGTCAAAACATAATTGACAAACATGAAAGGGCACAACCACCACACACGGGCTCACCAAGCAAGGAAATCTCCCCCTTTGAAGCCCTACCACAAGACACCTTCAAAGAAAGGAAGTCTAGATAAGTCATACTTCGGGTAAGAATCCCACCTTGACTCGCAGTGTACGCATCCTCTTCCTCCGCCGCGTTCTTGACCCCGTGTTGTGCGTCCTCCGCAGGCTTCTCAACATCACCAGCCTTAAACACCACATCCTCTGACTCCTCATCAGAAGAGATAGGATCAATGTAAGCGCTAGCGAAAGTCTTAACAGCAACCTCTGGAAGGACAACACCATTCTCAGCCCGAAGGAGAGATGCAGCAGGGGCATGTCTATCTGGAGTGGGAACGATCTGGAGGCATCACCCGCAAGAACAGGAGACACCGGCGGGGATGCTCGGGATGGACCCTCAGTATCAAGCGATGCAGAAGCACCAGCGTCAACCTTTGAGCCCACAACAAGATATTCATCTTCATCATATAAGCCCTCAAAGGCATCATCAACCTTCATAGAATTAGCCGAAGGCTCCTCTCTGCTTCTTCCGCAAACCACGAGTCAACACGCCAGCTTTTCGTTTCCGCACCAGCAAAAGCAGCAGCAGTAACCAAATCCTTCTTGTCAACCTTCTTCTTCACCTTGTCAGGGACTTCACGCTCGTTGTAATGCACACCGAGCTCCTCAAAAACCCTGTTAAGATAGGGCATGATACCAGCCTCCGACCTCTGGGCAAGATACTCCCTCTCAGAAACATCTCTGAGAATCTCAACAGCCTTTACCTCGGTCAGGCGGACAAACTCCTCCTTGCTCTGACCCTCCGGAAGACGAAGTCCATAATATGGGCAAGGGATACCACCAGCAACTCCAAACACGGGCAGATCCAGCTTCTCTATGGTAAATTTTTTCTGCCCCGAACCAGCAAGCAGGGGCCAGTAATCGGAGGCTATCATCTCTTCAACAAGATCCCTCCCACCAGAATAATGACAGGTCGCACTGAAAGCCTCTGTGCAAGACGTCCTCTTATCAGAGTCAATGGAACAAGGCTTTACACTAGTCAGAGGATTCATCGAGTCATCATGGAGGTGAAAGGAAACTGAGTAACGCTCCTACCATCTTCGTTAGGGCGAGTAACACTAGGGGTCCGAATGTAAAACCAGAAATCCAACCAATCAGCAGGCTCATACTTTCCCCTCTGACACCAAGAGATTGCAATTTTTCTCCTTACCCTTACTCGGCTTCCTCTTAGCCATAAAACTACATGATGCAAACTGGGCTATCTTAGTGCCAACATAGCATGGTTGCTCCTGCAGCTCATAATACTCCATGAAGGTATTCATACTAAGCTCACCTCCGTAAGACTCAATGGCCCTGAGAAACTTGCTCATGTTCAAGAACGCAGGGGGAGTCATGTGATGGAGTTGAACCTCAAACCATTCAAGAACATACCGAAGGAAGTTGGTCAAAGGGAAGCGCAGGTCACAGGTAAAGAGATCTCGAAAGATGACGGCCTCATTCTTCTCAGGCTTTGGCACGGTCTCTCCACGCGGAGGTCGCCCAGCACCAGCAGGGAAAAAGCCTTTTCCCTCAAGCTCCACAATCATGCTCTCCATCATTCGACTATGACCAAAGTTGTAGGAGACCTCCGCAGTAGCCGTAGCAACCTTCGGAGCCATCAAGTCACCCAGGGAAGCTTTAACGTCTAACAGGGACTCTTCAAGATCCTTAGCCTCCGTGGCAGCCAGCATGCACTGCTCGAAAAGATCTAGGAAGCCTCCGACTCTGACACCCTAGAAACAGGAATATGGGCCAAAGAACGGATGATGACGCGCACAGCAGGGGTGTATAGGTGCCACGGCAGCAGGATGCCAAGGCAAAACTAGAGTGGAGGCAGCAAGTAGCAGAACAAACTACTTGGTGGTGAGCGAAGGGGAGTACGGGTCGTTTTCACCGCCCACCCCCTTAAATAGGAAGCGAAGTGGCGCCTCGACTTCTTAGCCCAACGGTCACGATGATCCATGAATCGAATGGCAACAAACGAACCAACTCAAAATCAACGCCTAAGATTAAAAATCGGGCAACGGTAGAAACGCAAAGCCTCCGGTCCAACGTTCAAAGGGCCAGGGGGTCGGAGGTAAACACAGCCTCTGTGGCCAGGAGCGTATTGATGGCTAGACCTATCTCCACTGGACCTAACCCTCAAGGGAGAAATGTTGGGGATGCACCCCAGGGCCGGAGAGGTTTATTACCTTTGATTGGAGTCTAGCCAACGAATCCAGTGTATCCATCTTGTTCATGTTTGCAGGCACCAAAGAGAAGCCTCCAGAGGTAGGACCTCCACCGAGAAGACTCCTTTGAAGGCTAGGGAACTGGTCGGCGATGGAGGTTCGGTGGCATCACCTTCCCTGATCATAAAGGTCCTTCGGTCATGCCTCCGACTCCCATGGAGGTCCTCCTCGGAGGTGGCGATGAATGAAGACAATGGCTATCAAGGTGGCATGATGGGCCAGGCTGAGGCTTATCATCAAGAACCAGACATGATGGGCCTTTCTTACGAGCAATGATGGGCCACGGCCTATGTGTCATGTTGGTGAAGTGGTGGACAAACGTGCCCTTGGAAGGTCCACATGTTATAGAGTCAGAATCTAGGGTTTCGAGACTCCCCTTGGGGGCATGCTTGTACTTTTAATCTTAGGTTGGGCAGTCACTATAATAGGCGATGCCCCTTGTGTAATTAGGGCAGTTGTCCGGTAGTAGTTACAGTGTGTAACTTGCCCTAGGGCCCACTTTGTACTTCCTCATTAATTTATCGACAAAGAGTTATCGTGGTTACACCTTTTCATCGTATCCCAAACCTGCTGGAACCATGTTCCAACAATGGGACTCATTGGTTCTACATCGGTTGGCCTGCGCCTCACCCTGAGGCCATGGCTCCACCAGCATAGCAGAAACGAAGACCTTCCGATCCTGTCCAAGTAATGTTTGACAGTCAGAATGATCCATGTTATACAAACATCGTCACATACTAGTATACACTAATCAAACCAATGTGTGGAACTAGTTGGCTTACCACTGGTGGTGGATGGGAAAGGTCGTACGGCAGTGCACGTGTTTCGAGGAAGCTGGTGGATGGGTCAAATTTCTCAAAAAAGAGGACAAACGCTGGGCCACCGCCTCTGGCGTCGTCCTCTCTCGGGTCTCTGATGAAGGGTCATCCAGACCAGCATACTCATACAAGCGGTTCACCCACTCTTTGCATGGCTGAACCCGGCGTGTCAACCATGTCCTCGCCACCAGTGCTCCATTGACAATCTTGTTGTCAATTAAGGTCAGCAGCTCGTTCACCTGATGCATCTCATCTGGAGTTGGTGGATCTGACCACTTTGAGTTGAATTTTGGCACCTGTGTCACGTCGCAGGGCACTCTTCTCCCTTCCACATCTTGGCTCATATAGAACCAGCGAGTGTTCCATCCTTTGGTGGCTGATTGGTACCGGCTTCCTAACCAGTGTGCCTTCATCCCGTCTTGAAGACGCACGTAGCAACCACCAGTGACTTAGGACCCTCCCGATTCAGCCCCTTTCTTCTTCAGCGAAAAGAAGTGGTGGAAAAGGTTGAAGTGGGGGTCAATGCCCAGGAACATCTCACAGTAGGCAATGAAGATGGAATGGATAGAATGGAGTTGGGATCTAGATTGTAGATTGAAATAATCCAATAAATGCACAGGTCACGGAGGAACCCATTCATGGGTACCCCTAATCCCCGTGTTACCATATCTTTAAAAACTACAAATTCCCTATCTCGGGGATGGGGGGAATCCTCATCTTGCGGCTCATGCCATGCCCCCATCTCATATGGCGGCAGCAAGCCTTCCTTGGCAAGCGCTTGCAGCGACTCCCATGTGGAGGTCAACTGCTGCCATTGCGACTCTGGCGCATCGGACTTGGTCACCTTCCCCATCTTATAGGCTCCCTTTCTTGCCATCCCCTCCGAGAGTGGTTGGTTAAGGGGGTGAGCGGAAAGCGACGGTGGTGCAAATGCGCTAGATCCGCTCGATTGCCAAGCGGCGGTGGGTGGATTCGGGGTGATGGATCAAAAATGGCGGCGGTTGTCTGGGAGTAGGAAGATAGAATACTCAAGAAGATGGAGAGAGTGGGAGTCAGAGTGAATGCGACGCGTAATCCATTCCCCCTGGCAGCACCCGCTATTTATACTAACTAGGTGACATCGGTTTGACTTCTAGGGTTGGACCCTGTTTGACTCATGTGGACATGGCTTGGTGGGCCATCTTGGCCCCGAGTGCGCACGCAGGCTGGGATACTTTAATTTTCCCCATGTGCACGATTGTGTATCCAACCCCGATTGTTGTGCACGTGTCCAGTAATCTAGGGATTTAATCTTAGATTTGCTTTAAATTATATATTTCCTTCCGCATTTATCCTAGATTTTTCCTAAAATCAGGGGACAAATTTTGGCAGTTCTTCACCTAGTGTTCTTACGAACCACGGGTTCTCGGTGTCCTTGACCCGATCGATCCTGTGACCTGTTCTGAGCATGCCTGGGGACTGCGTGACAGTTTCTCACCTAGTGCTGGTTACAACCCACGGGCACTCGGTGTCCAACCCAATCGAGGCCGCTGCTTGTTCTGACCACACCTGGGGACTACAAGGCAGGAGGAACACATCTAGTCTTAGGATACTGGTCTCGGTTAAGTTAGTGCTGTTTGGACTTTTTTTCCTAAAAACCTCAATACAACATATCCTATCTTCTATCGAGCTTGGGGACTACATGGGCCCACGTCACCTGTCGGTGACTTGGGCCTATTTTCTTTCCTTAGGTTCTAGAAAGGGTATTTAGCATTGACTACACTTGGCTGGTATTCTTGAATTTTCTTAAAAAGCTCAATAAAACATTTTCTATCTTCTATCGAGCTTGAGGACTATGTGGGCCCATGTCACCTTGCGATGACCTGGGCTTATCCTTTATCTCTGGTTTGATGCTCTTACCTCTACGGACTGTTCATGTTAGCATACCAGTGATACTTTGTGTCACTTGTTAACGTGGGCCCACATCTCAGGACGTAAAAAGAATTTTTCTTTTCTTGGAACACCATGCATCTTTTGACAGATCACCTTCCCTGATAAGACGCTATGGTCGGGAGCAGACTTACAAACTGCTCGGGATGAAGCTTTGTTAGTCAGCATCCATGCTGGTCAGCACTATGTCGTCAGCATCCATGCTGGTCAGCACTACATGGTCGACATCTTCACTGGTCGGCACTACATGGTCTACATCTACACTGCTTGGCATAGGTCAAGACGGTGATTACCTCAAGATACATGGTGCTCGGGGACTAGCTGTGGGGTATAGACCCCGTATACCCTCGCAGCCAGACTTTGGGCTGCTCGATCTAGACGGCCCAGACCAGAAGATGAAGGCTGGTCCATCATCATCCCGATCAGTGGGCCGGACGACAAGACGAAGCCCATAGTCTACTACCGACTAGGTCGGTGGGCCGACGGGTGTTGATGGCTGCTTGGCATGCAAGAAGTCTTAGTTGGTTAGATCTGTTCATGTACTCCAAGGATACGGCGTAATGTAACTGACCATAGGAAAACCCTAGATATGTAACCTTGTCCCCCTGACTATATAAGGTGGACAAGGACCCCCCTAGAATGTAGCTGATAGACTTCAGAGGATCTAACCTTCTAGTCTTTCCCTTCCTTCTGATCTCATCTGATCGGAACCCTTGTACCCCGGTACTTATCAATACAGAAAAAAAGACATAGGATGTAGGGTATTATGCTTCCGAGCGGCCTGAACCCGGATAAACCCTTGTTGTCCTGGTTGCTCATTTTGGGTCTCACATTTAGGTCATAGATCTGAGTGCGTCATCACCGCAATCTACTACCTCGAGGTATCCCATGGTAGACTGCTGAGGAGGTTTCATCGACAATCGTCAACCACGAACAACCTGCCTTTAACGTTGTAGTTATAGTAATGATGCATTGAAGCTAGGTACTTAGCTGTCCGAGCATAGGACTCAAGCGCCATTTCTTCTTTGGCGATGATGTCAACTTCCCTAGTTTCGTTGGAAGCTTCTTCGTTGTAATGCTGGACACACGGTGAAAGGAGTACGACCTTAGCTAGTAGAATAGCCTCGGCTCCAAACACCATGAAGTACGGGGAAACTCCAGTGTTGCGAATGGGCTGGGTACGCAGTCCCTAGACCACGGTAGGCAATTCCTTGAGCCACCGACCTGTTTGCACAGGGCGTCGATGATCATACCATTAGCTCACTCCACCTGTCCATTTGCTCGAGGATGAGCAATGGACACGTATTTGACTTTGATGTCATTCTCATCACAAAAGTCAAAAACCTCATCGCTGGTGAATTGAGAGCCTAAATCGGTGATGATGGTATTGGGTATGCCAAACCGATGGATAACATCGTCAAGGAACTGTACAGTTTTCTCGGACGAGGCTTTCTTGATGGCTTTGTACTCAATCCACTTGGAAAACTTGTCAATGAGTACGAAGACACACGTGTGTCCACCAGGAGCCTTCTTGAAGGGACCGATCATGTCAACTCCCCAGCATGAGAATGGCCAAGCGACCGGGATGGTCTCAAGTTCATGTGCAGGGACGTGAATCTGCTTGGTAAACATTTGGCAGTTTTTGCACCAGCGCACGTAGTCTTCTGCGTCATAGACAGCTGTTGGCAAGTAGAACCCTACTCGGTAGGCTTTGCCGACTAGCGTTCAGGATGCCGCATGGTTACCACAAGTGCCTGCATGGAAATTCTTTAGAAGCTCCAAACCCTCTGCCCGGGTGATGCATTTCTGGTAAATCACAGACCTTGGTGCCTTGCGCATCAGCTCACCGTTAACCATGAGGTAGGTACAGGCTCTGTGGATCAGCTGTTGAGCTTTGATCTTGTCCTCAGGAACAAGGTGGTCATTCAGGTATCTAAGAAAGGGCTCTCTCCAATTGAGCTAGGGAGGCGCTGCTTGCTAAGTTGACTCATCAACCAGTGGCTGCTCACTACCAGCGACCGCTTAGTAACTATCTTCTACCTCTTTTGCCTTGCCGCTAAGCGCCGCTATGAACTGGTCGGTAGTGGTACTAGGCGCAGGTGCTTCATAAGCCTGATCAGGGATCGAAGGCTTAATCAAATCTTCAATAAAAACACCATGTGGTACCTTAGCTCGAGATGATCTGAGCTTAGATAGCTCGTCAGCACCTGTGTTTTCGGCACGAGGTACGTGGGTGAACTCTAGTCCATAGAACTTATTCTCCAGCTTGTGAATCTCAGCAACATAGGCATCCATCTTTTCATTGACTATATCCCAGTCTTTGTTGACTTGGCAGATGACCAGAGTAGAATCTCCGTATACCAGCAGCCGCTTAATGCCTAGCTCGACTGCGATGCGGAGGCCATGTAGGGCTGCTTCATACTCGGCTACATTATTGGATGCCTTGAAATGTATACACAAGACATAGCGGAGTGTGTCTTTAGAAGGAGAGATAAAATAGACCCCTGCCCTGGTGCCATTGATGTTCAAGGAACCATCAAAATACATCTTCCAGTGGTCGGGAGACGGATTAGCCAGGGGCAGGAGGTCTGACTGCTCCATAATGAAATCAACTAGGGCCTGAGACTTCACAATACTGCGACTATAGAAGTTCAGCATGAACTCGGAGAGCTCTAACGTGTATTTAACGATACAACCACTAGCATCTCTATTGCGGAGAATGTTGCCTAGTGCAGCTTCTGTGACTGTTGTGACCTTGTAGGCTTGGAAGTAATGGAGGAGCTTCCATTTAGTGATCAGGAGTGCATATAGTAGTTTTTGTGCGTGGTTATATCATTGCTTGGTTTTGTTAAGAACCTCAATAACGTATTATATTGGGCGCTGTACCTTGTAGACATGCCCGGGTTCCTAGCGCTTGACCACCATCATGGTACTGACCATGTTGGTTGTGGCAGCAATATAGAGGAGAAGCTCCTCGCCTCTTGTGGGACCGTGAGTACTGGGGCAGTCATGAGGTACTCCTTGAGCTGTTTGAAAGCCTTGTTGGCCTCCTCCGTCTACTCAAATTTCTCTTTAGCTTTGAGCAGTTTGAAGAAGGGAAGCCCTTTTTAACCCATGCGGGAGATGTAGCGACTTAGGGCCGCCATGCCGCCGGTAAGCTTCTGGATATCTTTGACCCCTCGCGGTGGTTGTAGGTGCAACACAATTTGAACCTTTTTCGGATTTGGGCGTATGCCATCCTGGCTGACAACATTGCCGAGCAGGATCCCGGAAGGAACGCCGAAGATGCACTTGTTAGGATTCAGTTTCCATTGAAAATTGTTGAGGGCCGTGAATGTCCGTTGGAGGTCAGCACCCAGTGTATCAGACTCCCTCATCTTCACCACCACATCATCTACTGTAGGTTTATGAGGGTGCTACGCTAGCCAGAAAATAAAACTTTTTGACCTCATAAACAGGATCTACTGCTAGTTACAGGTTACGGGATTACCACTAGACACACAGGAGTAGTGGAAGATGACTCGATGTAGTCGTATGCATCGCAGCAGGCAGTGTAGTTGCGTGGTCGTCCGTCACCTGAATCCCCTCATGCGGTTCATCCCAGTGCTCCAGATGCAGCACCTCCGAGGAATCCCACACGTGCAGGGAAGAAGCGATGCGCTTCCGGACTGCTAGGTCTGCGAGGAGCGGAAGGCGCGAGCGTGGGGAGGGCGACGATGGCCACCAAAGGTGTATCTCTCCCTAACCGTGCCTGTAACAACCCAAAAATTCGAACTACAAAATTTTTTCGACAAAACCCTGAGTGATGTGGTGCGACATGTCATCATCTACCCCTTACATATGCATCAACCCTAGCATGGCATGCATGACATTCATATGTTGCAAATTAATTAACATCTAATAACAATGCTCTATGTTTGCTTGTTACATTTTAATGTTTCAATTGTTCAATCATCATGTTGCATTAAAAAGAATGATTTGGATTCTTATTTAGTTTATGTGATAATTATTAAAAATGGCAACGTAATATTTATTTTGACAAATAAATATTAAGGGAATAATACCCTAGAAGTATTTGGGCCATGTATGGTCCCTATTTTGTTGCACAAAATTTGCACACCACATACATATATATATAAGTATATATAAAAATATATTTGAAAATGAAAAAGAAAAAGAAAAGGAAAAGAAAAGGAGGAGATCGGCCTGAGCAGCCAGCCGGCCCGCACGCGCGCTCGCCTGCGCTCACCGCTCGACCCCGCGCTGCGCGGCCCAACCAGGCCGACGGCCCAGCAAGAGCCGCGCGCGTCCGCGCGCCGTACCGAGCCTCCGTTGCCGATGAGTCGCTGATGATGGGGCCCCGCAATGGGACCCACGTGTCATCGCGCCCGCTGAGGTCACCCGACCGGCCGCGCGTGCTCGCGTCAGCACTGTTCCCCGGCGTCGCTCCTAAGCAACCTGCCTTGACCGCTCGATCCAGTGTCGCCCCGCATCGACGCGCGCCCGCAAGCCACCTGGACCGACCAGCCCGCGTAAAGTTCCCACGGCCGCAGGCAAGATTCTCCGTGCGCGCGCGCACCTGCGCTGTCGCCGCAGTGGAACGCTGCCGCCGTAAAGAACTTCGACACCCAGCGTTACCTAGCCCCCTCTCGCTATTCTCTGGACCTAGATCGAGCCTCAGCTGTTGACATGGACATCCCTTGGCTGCTCGATCAAGCAGAGCCATGATCAACCTCCGTTGTTTTCGGATCCGCGCTTGCCTTGATGAGACGGACCCCGTGCACACCCTAGCTCCGCGTTTGCCTCGCTAGAGCACCGACCCGAACCACCTTGTCATCGACGTGTCAGTACATTGCCGCTCTAGAACACCGCCGTTCACCGTTGTTTCCTGCCACCATCGACCACCCTCGAGGAGCAGGAAGAAGCCGGGAAGCTCCGCCATGACGAGCTGCATCGATTGGGCAAGATGGAGACCGTGGATCCTCTCGGAGTGCCGTTGCCGTGCACCGAGGACCTGTCGAAGCTCCATAGTGGGAGTTGCTGCCTGCGCGGACTCCGCCGTGTGTTTTGGTCACCGCCGGCACCTCGAGCAGGTGTTGCGTGACTCCAACCGTACATCTACGCCACCAATTGGAGCAGGAGTGACTCGGTGTGAAGTGTACATCGAGCACCGTCGCCATCAAGCCACCATCCGCCGTAGAGCTCGTCACCAAAAGCAAAGCTGTCGCCCTGAAGCCCATCAACGTGACCATCGTGAAGTCCTGAAACTGATGGGCGGGTTAATGGCGGCAGAGATCCTTTGTGGCACCAGGAATCGAGGGTTTCCCCGCCGCCGATCGCCAAGGAGGAACTCCGCGTTTGAGCCGATGTCGTCTGAGACGGATCACGCGCTCGAACTGAACCTTGAGTTTGACCCTTCGATAACCGACCCTCGAGTTTGACCCTTTGACAAACCGACCCTCGAGTTTGACCCTTCGAAAAACCGACCCTCGAGTTTGATCCTTCGACAAACCGACCCTCGAGTTTGACACCTCGATACGTCGACCCTCAAGTTCGACACCTTGAGCGCCATCACCCTCGAGCCGCTGTCCGCTGTAAAGCACGTCGCTGGAACCAAGCTCCTGACTTGATGACCACCTTTGTGTTCGCCTTGGCGACCCAAGGACAATGCACGAGTTAGCGAAGTCCTGGAGCAGCCCTTGCCAGATATGTAACCTCGCCATCACCGGGCGAGCACCGCTGTGGAAGCAGAGCACTTCTCCGTCTTCGAGCATACCCCTCGAGAGCATACCCCTCGAGAGCATACCCTCGAGACCGTACCCCTTGAGATAGTATCCTCGAGACCTAACCCTCGAGACCGTAACCCCCTCGAGACCTAACCCTCGAGACAGTGTCCTCGAGACCGTACCCCTCGAGATAGTATCCTCGAGACCTAACCCTCGAGAACGTAACCCCCCTCGAGACCTAACCCTCGAGACAGTGTCCTCAAGACCGTACCCCTCGAAACCACACCCCTCGAGATAGTACCCTCGAGACCGTAACCCCCTAAAGACCTAAACCTCGAGACCATAACCCCCGAGACCGTACCCCTCGAGACCTAACCCTCGAGCACTTTTTCTTTTCAGACAATGGTTAAATCTTTGAAATTCATATCTAATTCATACGAGCTCAGAAAATTATGATCCACATATCTAAATTTTCTATAAATCGAGCCCTATCTATCTAGGCTATGTTTGAGTGTATTTGGATCTTCTATTTTGCATTTGTTCTTTGTGCTAATCTATAGGGGTCGCTTCCGTGACCGTTAAATCTCGTTACAGGCTCGAGTGAGGACAAGTCTGACGACAGTGACTACTACGAGAAGTCCAACAGCTACGTTAGTGAAGGTGCCACACACCATCCAACCTCATAGATCCCATTACGCATGCAATTATATTATGGCTAGTGCTTTAAATTCATGTTGCTATAATGCTATGCCTGTGCTAGGACTTCATGATAGAGTATTTATTTGATGAGCCCTACCTTGTTGTAAACTTCCACCTGCTTACCCGTTGTTATGTTAGCCACTTGCTTATCTGCTATATTTATATTTCTATACTTCACTCGCTTACATTTTGATGCGACGTGATGAACCCGGGAAAGGCCTGGAGGGTACCAGGCTGGATGTGTGAGTTGATGTTTCAGATGGTATGTAAGCTGATGATGTTGTATCCGGGTTTGGGGTGGAGCTTACGGCAGGGAGTAGGGTGAGGGTTGAGTCGATCGAGCCGGGATCTACGACGAGCTTTTGGAGCAAGTCTTGCCAGGGAATGGATCTGGACATTCCCATGAGAGGAGCCTGTGGTGGGCTAACTGAGATGTGATGGTGGTCCTTGGGTGTGATCCTCTGAGAGGTGGAGCCCGGGATGAAGGTGTCGTGGTAGCACGTTAAAGATAAACCCTGATGAAGATATCCTGGTTTGGTCAAATCTAGGAACTGTTGCGCTGGTATCTGGACCTAGGAATCTCTTGCTTTCCACTCGCTCTCCATGGGCGGGAGACGGCCGAACCGCTGGATAGGTCGATGCCGCTACTGCTAGGAAAGAAGTGATAGGAAAGTATATGCATGGGATGGAGCTACCACCCTACCGAGACGAACATGGCACCCCCTTCGGGAGTGGGTACATGGCATGGCATCCTCTATGGGAGCGGATACATGCTCTCTTCACAGTTCCAGTGATCCAGTGCTGGATGGTAGAGTGGCATCGCCTATGGCAGTAGGCGCCCAGAATCTGCCTAGGTGCGCGTGTGCATCGATGATGGTTATCTGGTGGACTAGTGAAACCTCTACAGAGTGTATGGTTGATCGATCGATACATATGCCGAATCCTCGGCTATGGACCTTTCCTATGTTTCGCATGCACCAGACTAGTGAGTGGAGTGTTCTACCTTCCTCCGAGTGTGTTTTCCGGTCGTGAGCCAGTTTGAGGGCTGCGGGCCGCTGAGGCAAGCCAAGAGGGAGTTGGCTTGTCGACCAGAGTCTGAGAGGGTGTTGGATGAAGATGAGATGATGTTACAGATATGGATGGAGATAGATGAAGGGAATGGGTTTGTGTTTAAAACTTGTTTATTATACTTTTGTTTTATATACTTGAACATTGCATAGGAAAACCCCAGCCTTATAGGTTCCTTTTGAGATACCCTTATTTTTGCATCCACTTCCACAAAGCAATGCATAGGGTGGGAGTGTGGCCAGTACAAATCGTACCGAAAATTTGGTTTCAGGTTCAAGGAGTGAGTACTCTTCTGGGGAGTACAGCGATTGAGGGTTTCGTGTCTACGCTCAAGTTGGAGAGAAGAAGATAGCTTCTGCACCTCAAGCTTTTACTGTTATGCTGCATGAACTCTGATTCCGTCTTGTGGCGATGTAATAAGTTATTGTAACTCCCTCTATTTGCACTCTTTTGTTCGATGTATGGATTATGGATTCAACTGTTATCGGGTAATGTGATTTAAATGGTCATATTACACTCCGACACTGTGGATTTCCCTTCACGGAAATCGAGGTCATTTCAGTTGGTATCAGAGCCATACTTGACCTTAGGACGAAACCCTAGAAATGGACGTTAGTACAGGACAAACCAGTTTTTCTTTCGGTTATATACCGACCCTGCATTTCTTCTTATGCAAGGCTTCTCTATTGTTACTGACTTGCAGATGACAAGCTTTGGACCCCCGCTTGGACCGTTGAGCAGCATGCCCAAGGCTAAGTTCACCTATGAGGGACAGGAGTTCCCAGGCTTTCCGTACACTCTGCGTCGTGTTTTGGGAGTACTCAGAGTGCCTGTCAAGGAGATCAAGTACACCTGCACTGGAGCACCGGACTCAGAAGGAGGAATCAAAGGTTACGTGGTCACTCACCTAGAGATCCCTACAAGTCAGACTCTGCCCTCAGTACCAGCTCTCCTGGAGATGACAATTGAGGACTCAATCGAGGAAGGAATCCAAGCTGTGTCACTCAAGGCCCTGCATGAAGTGATGAAGATCGCTTACGAGCACCTTCACAACATAGAGTTTCATCTACTTCCTCAGGCCCTGAACTCTATCCTCACACCAGAGCAGCAGGATGATCTGGTCAGGCCAATCATCCTAGCTGAGACCAGTCTTTGCAACCGTGCCTCCGCGCTCACCTCTTCGAGCAGAACCGCTACATAGAGCACCTGGAGAAGAAGAGACGCCTCGACCGCAACACTCTGATGGAGTACCAGGAGTTCTGCAAGCAGGAAGCTAAGGAGAAAGAAGAGCTTGAGGCTACAGTCGCCCAGCTGAATGACAAGCTCGCACGTCAGGCAAGAGCTCACAGAGCCGAGGTCGCTGACCTGCGAGACAAGGTTGAGGACATTGGGCTCCGAAACTACTACCTCGATGCAAGAGTTCTCCAGTTGGAGGGAGAGAAGATGGACAAGGATATGGAGATCAAAGAACTACAGAAGAGAAGATGGGAAGATGGCAAGAGCAACTTCACCGTGTAGTGTGAGAAGTCAATGCTCGTAAAAGCCTTGAAGAAAGCAGAAGCAAAAGCACAGTGCAACCAAGGCCATCTGATTACCCTGATGATTCAGAATGAGACCTTGGTGGACAGGTACAAGAGACTCAAGATAGCTTGGAAGAATGCCGACGAGAGACGCTGCCAGGAGTACGTTGAGTTGCGTGACAGACTTCCTCTGTCAGCCAGACGCAAGGACCCCTTTAAGGAAACTTTCCAGATTGGCCACTCTCTCTTGAGGCACGACCACTGTCTAGCTCCCATCAACCTGCCACTTACCAAGGAGTTCGGAGAAGCTCAAGCTTATGTGAAGTGCCTTCACATGTCACAGGAGGAGTTGACAGTTCTTGGCAACCGTTTTCACCCAGGGGTATACAACGCGCCGATGTACGAGTCAGAGTAGTGTGGACCCTGTGTGGCCACATCATGAGTTAGCTTGTATCCATGAGTTACCTTCTCGTAGTGTGAGTCTCGCACGTCATCTAGCGTAGCTGCTAGAGATGATGCCGTGTAATGCAACCATGTAATGAATGATCAATCTTATCGCATTTTATGGCTCTTATTGCTTCTTTGTATGAGTGTTGGATAGATTAAATGTTTTTCCTTAAATCGTTGAAATCATTTAATTATATTTAACCAATAAGTACTAAACAGTTGTCGACCCGTGTCGCAGATGTCTGCACGTCGCTCCGCACGTCTGGGCAACCGTCCGCCTCCACCCGAACCCGAGCTTGGGCGTGGAAGATGCTATGGACGAAGGGGAGGTCGTGTTCCACCCATTGACCTCAACCAGGGTGGGAATGATTGCGAGCGGACCCCGCCAGCAGGAAGTGTCACTGGAGGAGGTGATGCCCATGGCAATGGACCTCCGCCTCAGCCGAACCCTCTGCCGCAGCTGATTCCGCCACCGCCACCACTGCCAAACCTAGCAGAAGTGATGGCGCAACAGACACAGCTGCTTGCTGCTTTGGTCAATGGAGCCAATCACCGCTTTGGAGGAAATTTGAATGACTTCCAGAGGAAACTTGAGGCTTTTCTAAAGCTCAGGCCACCCACTTTCGATGGCACCTACAAGGAACCACTGGAAGCTGATGATTGGCTTCACGAGATCGAGAAGAAGCTGGAGCTTACCACTTGTATCCCAGAGGAGCGAGTCGGTATCGCTGCTCACCATCTCACTGGAGCTGCGTGTTCCTGGTGGGACAGCTACCGCCAAGCTCATGAGGACCCCGATCACATCACCTGGGATGAGTTCGCAGATGAGTTCATCGAGTACCATGTTCCTGAGGGAGTCATGGAGTAGAAAGAGGAGGAATTTCATAACCTCACCCAGAAGGGATGTGACATCTGCGAGTACACCAACACCTTCACCAGTTTGTTGCGCTATGCACCTCTGCATGTCGCGACTTCTGAGAAAGAGAAGATCACGCAGTACAGAAAGGGTTTGAACCCCAAAATCAAGGTAGCCCTGGGAGGCACCAAGAGTCACACACTTCATGACATGATCGATCGTTGCATCCAGATCGAGAAAGACCAGAAGGAGGTAGGAGAAATGTCTAGAAGGGAGAAGAAGAAGTCCGAGGGCTTCTACCGTGACCATGAGCATAAGAGGTTCTATCGGGACAAGACGTCTAGCCACCCTCATTACGGCAAGGACTCTACCTATGGCTCGGGTAGGAGTGGTGGTACCTACTCGGCTGACCACTCACGCTTATCCCGTGACCATCGCTCCCGCGACCGTTACTCTCGTGACCACCGCTCTCATGACCGTGCTGGGAAGGATCACTACCCCCGTGAGCACTCATCGCAGCCACGTCTTAGGACTGATCACTCTGCGCCTGTTCGTGCTACGCCAAACTCAGGCAGCTGGAAGGCCGCTGCACCAACCCCCACAGGCAGTGTGCCGTTCACTTGCTTTGGTTGTGGCAAACCTGGCCACAAGGTGTTTGACTGTCTTGAGAAGACACCCGCACCTGCTGCACCCAAGTCTCAGTACCGTGGATCTGCAAGCCGTGGTCGTCTCACGCACATGAACGCAAAAGAAGCTCAAGCTACCCCAGATGTTGTGTACAGTATGTTTCTTGTTAATAGCATTAAAGCATCCGTTCTGTTTGGTTCTGGAGCTACGTGTTCATACATCTCATCTAAGTTTGCACGAGAGAGTAAGATACCTATCACTCCACGTTTGGAGCCTATAGTCACCAATTCTCCTCTTGGTGAGATGAGAAGCACCCATATCTGCAAGAGAGTGAAGCTTTCTATCGAGGGTCTAACCTTTTGAGCTAACCTTACCCTTCTACCATCAAATGGTTTGGATGTCATCCTAGGCATGGATTGGCTTACCGAGCATAAAGGTTTGATTTTTTGTTCACCCAGATATGTTTAGATAACTCATCCTTCTGGCCAAGCAGTCAGATGTGCACCTCAGAAGGATAAATCAGTATCTGTTCTATGTGCCCTGAATGCACTCAAGTCGCAGGAAGAATCTTAGAAAAGGGAGAAGACTCTCGCGGATGTCCCCGTTGTCAGGGAATATGAGGATGTGTTTCTAGAAGAGTTGCCCGGCATGCCACCGGATCGTGACGTTGAGTTCATCATTGATCTTGTGCCCGGAACCGGTCCCATCTCTAAGCGACCGTACCGTATGTCAGTGGATGAGCTAGAAGAGCTCAAGAAGAAGTTGAAGGAACTTTCTGACAAGGGCTTTATTAGGCCTAGTGCTTCGCCCTGGGGATCACCTGTTCTGTTTGTGAAAAAGAAAGATGGTTCGATGAGGATGTATGTTGATTACCGCAATCTCAATGCCGTCACCATCAAGAACAAGTATCCTCTGCCAAGGATCAATGACTTGCTTGATCAGCTTCATGGTGCTAAGTACCTCTCGAAGATTGATCTCAGATCTGGTTATCATCAAATGAAGATTTGGGAAGAAGACATTCCCAAGACAGCTTTTGTCACAAGCTATGGGCAGTATGAATTCACCGTTGTATCCTTCGGTCTCACGAATGCCCCGGCCTATTTCATGAACATGATGAACAAGGTGTTTATGGATGACCTTGATCAGTTTGTTGTGGTTTTCATTGATGAAATTCTGATTTATTCACCTTCTACCGAAGAACATGAAGCACATTTGAGGATAGTGCTCGAGAAGTTGTCCCAACACCAGCTCTATGCTAAGTTCAGCAAATGTGAGTTCTGGCTTGAAGAAGTTGCTTTTCTTGGTCATGTACTCTCAGCAGATGGAGTTGCTGTAGACCCTGCAAAGATAGAGGCTGTAAAAGAATGGGAACAACTTCGCAATGTGTCCGAAATCAGGAGTTTCTTGGGATTGGCAGGTTACTATCACCGATTCATTGAGAACTTCTCGAAGATAGCTCGTCCTATGACAAATCTCTTGAAGAAGATCAACGAGTTCGAATGGACACCGGAGTGTGAACACAGTTTCCAAACTCTAAAGGAGAAGCTAATCACCACACCTATCCTAGCCTTACCTGATATCACTAGCGACTTTGTCGTCTACTGCGACGCCTCTCGCCAAGGACTAGGCTGTGTGCTGATGTAGAATGGGAAGGTTATTGCTTATGCTTCCCGACAGCTAAAGGAGCATGAGCAACGATACCCACGCATGATCTAGAGCTAGCAGCTGTTGTGCATGCTCTGAAGATCTGGAGACATTATCTTATTGGCAACAAGTGTGATATATACACCGATCACAAGAGCTTGAAGTATTTCTTTACTCAAGAAGATCTGAATATGAGACAGCGCAGATGGCTAGAGCTAATCAAGGACTATGACATGGAGATTCACTACCATCCCGGAAAAGCGAATGTAGTCGCTGATGCTCTTAGTCGCAAGACCTATTGTCATGCCTTGTTCTTATGGACCCTGCCACCTAAATTGAAGAAAGAGATTGAAGATCTTCATCTTGAGATAGTACCCCATGGGTTGTTGCACGAACTTCGTATCGAGTATAATCTCACCGAGCGAATTCGTGAAGCTCAAAAGAGTTATGAAGAAATGGAGTACATTCGTGGGTTGATGAAGCTAGGCTACAGCCCCGAATTCAGAGAAGATGAGCATGGAAGCATCTGGTTCAAGGATAGAATCTGTGTGCCCAGCAATCTTGCTTTGCGTAAGGAAATCCTATCAGAGGCACATGACTCTAAGTATTGCATCCATCCCGGTGGTGCAAAGATGTATCAAGATGTGAAGAAGCATTTCTGGTGGAAAGGCATGAAGTCAGACATTGCAAGACATGTGGCCGAATGCGACATCTGTAACAGAGTCAAGGCTGAACACAGAAGGCCCGCTGGATTACTCAAACCACTCGATGTTCCTGAATGGAAGTGGGAGAGCATATCCATGGACTTTATCATGGGATTACCTAGATCTCAGCAAGGTCATGACTCTATATGGGTAATAGTCGATCGTCTAATGAAGGTAGCACATTTTATACCAGTCAGAACTTCGATACGTGCAGAGCAGTTGGCAGATTTGTACATCAAGGAGGTTTTGAGGCTTCATGGAGCTCCTAAGAGTATTGTGTCGAATCATGGACCCCAATTCATGTCCCGATTCTGGCAAGCTCTTCACGAGTCCATTGGGACTGACCTTGATTACAGCACTGCTTATCACCCGCAAACCGATGGTCAGACGGAAAGGTTGAATCAGATTCTAGAAGATATGCTTCGTGCCAGTGTTCTCAAATATGGAACAGATTGGGAGAAGTGTCTGTCGTTTGCTGAGTTCTCTTACAACAACAGCTACCAGGCAAGTATCAAGATGTCACCCTTCCAGGCTCTTTATGGCAAACCATGTAGAACCCCGTTGATGTGGA
The DNA here is from genome assembly GCA_023333625.1 of Bothriochloa decipiens. Lineage (NCBI taxonomy): Eukaryota > Viridiplantae > Streptophyta > Magnoliopsida > Poales > Poaceae > Bothriochloa > Bothriochloa decipiens. Next base: position 6,134,317 of record CM041640.1, read on the forward strand.
ACCACCCAGGTGAAAGAGCAGTCTTTGGCCCCGCCAAGATCAAGGAAGCCGAAGAAGGAGTAGCTCAAGTCAGAGAGAACCTGAGGATCGCTCAAAGCCGACAGAAGAGATATGCCGACAAAAGGCGTCAAGACCTTGAGTTCGAAGTTGGGGATTTTGTCTATCTCAAAGTGTCTCCACTTCGTGGTACCGTCAGATTTCACGTAAAAGGAAAGTTGGCCCCAAGATATGTTGGACCGTATCGTATCTGTCAGAAAGTTGGGAAGCTTGGATACAAGCTTGAACTACCTCCCAAGTTAACAGGAGTACACCCCATTTTTCATGTCTCACAGTTACGCAAGTGCTTAAGGGTACCAGAAGAGGAAGCAGTCACCACTGATGTGCTGGATATCCAAGATACTCTTGAGTACAAGGAGCACCCAATCAAGATCTTGGGTTATGACACCAAAGAGACCCGAAGCAAGTCTATCCCTATGTGCAAGGTTCAATGGAGCAATCACTCTGCACGTGAAGCAACGTGGGAAGATGAGAATCAACTTCTGCTACAGTATCCTTACCTCTTCGAAGGGTATGACACCTCTTAAATCTCGAGGATGAGATTCCAATGAGGGGGAAGGACTGTAACAACCCAAAAATTCAAACTACAAAATTTTTTCGACAAAACCCTGAGTGATGTGGTGCGACATGTCATCATCTACCCCTTACATATGCATCAACCCTAGCATGGCATGCATGACATTCATATGTTGCAAATTAATTAACATCTAATAACAATGCTCTATGTTTGCTTGTTACATTTTAATGTTTCAATTGTTCAATCATCATGTTGCATTAAAAAGAGTGATTTGGATTCTTATTTGGTTTATGTGATGATTATTAAAAATGGCAACGTAATATTTATTTTGACAAATAAATATTAAGGGAATAATACCCTAGAAGTATTTGGGCCATGTATGCTCACTATTTTGTTGCACAAAATTTGCACACCACATATATATATAAGTATATATAAAAATATATTTGAAAATGAAAAGAAAAAGAAAAGGAAAAGAAAAGGAGGAGATCGGCCCGAGCAGCCAGCCGGCCCGCACGCACGCTCGCCTGCGCTCGCCGCTCGACCCCGCGCTGCGCGGCCCAACCAGGCCGATGGCCCAGCAAGAGCCGCGCGCATCCGCGCGCCGTACCAAGCCTCCGTTGCCGATGAGTCGCTGATGATGGGGCCCCACAATGGGACCCACGTGTCATCGCGCCCGCTGAGGTCACCCGACCGGCCGCGCGTGCTCGCGTCAGCACTGTTCCCCAGTGTCGCTCCTAAGCAACCTGCCATGACCGCTCGATCCAGTGTCACCCCGCATCGACGCGCGCCCGCAAGCCACCTGGACTGACCAGCCCGCGTAAAGTTCCCACGGCCGAAGGCAAGATTCTCCGCGCGTGCGCCTACGCTGTTGCCGCAGTGGAACGCTGCCGCCGTAAAGAACTTCGACACCCAGCATTACCTAGCCCCCTCTCACTGTTCTCTGGACCCAGATCGAGCCTCCGCTGCTGACATGGACATCCCTTGGCCGCTCGATCAAGCAGAGCCATGATCGACCGTCCGTCGGCTACCTACCACCGCGTCCGCCCTATAAAACAACACCCTCGGCACCCTAGGGCTCCCAGGCCGCCGCCACCGCTCTGGTGGAGCCCAATTCCACCTTGCCAGCCTCGATTGGAGAAGAGCTGAAGGAAGGGGGAAGAAAGGAGTCGAGGAAAGAGAAGAAGCCGACGCCGGAGTTGGGGAGGAAGACCGTCGACTCGGAGCTGCCGCTGCTGCGTCGGGAGCAGCAAGGAGGAGCAGTATCGTGAGCCAGAGCCGCTTGGACTTGTACCGCACCTCCATCCTCTTCGACCCATCAGTGAGCACTGCCATCGCTGCTCTCTCGAACCCTCCGCCGTGCTGCTGGCCATGGCGCTCTGCCGTGAGCGCGTAGGCCCAGGTCACTACCGACCTCACTGGACACACCCGCACACACACACGAGACTAGCCGAGCCCCTCGGACCACGGCATCGGGAGGATGCCGGAACGGAAGCCGCCCAGTTCATCGTCGCATGCCAAGCGCCGTCGTGGCAAGATCACCCAGCCGCCTTTCTGTTGAGCCTTGACCTCCGTTGTTTCTGGATTCGCGCTCGCCTTGATAAGATGGACCCCGTGCACACCCTAGCTCCGCATTTTCCTCGCCAGAGCACCGACCCGAACCACCTTATCGTCGACGTGTCAGTACGTTGCCGCTCCAGAATGCCGCCGTTCACCGTCATTTCCTGCCACCATCGACCACCCTCGAGGAGCAGGAAGAAGCCGGGAAGCTCTGCCGTGATGAGCTGCATCAATTGGGCAAGATGGAGACCGTGGACCCTCTCGGAGTGCCATTACCGTGCACCGAGGACCTGTCGAATCTCTGCCGTGGGAGTTGCTGCCCGCGCGGACTCCACCGTGTGTTTTGGTCACCGTCGACACCTCGAGCAGGTGTTGCGTGACTCCAACCATCCATCTACGCCACCAATTGGAGCAGGAGTGACTCGGTGTGAAGTGTACATCGAGCGCCGTCGCCATCGAGCCGCCGTCCGCCGTAGAGCTCGTCACCGAAAGCAAAGCTATCACCCTGAAGCCCACCAACGTGACCGTCGTGAAGTCCCGAAACCAATGGGTGGGTTAATGGCGCCAGAGATCCTTTGTGGCACTAGGAATCGAGGGTTTCTCCGCCGCCGATCGCCGAGGAGGAACTCCGCGTTCGAGCTGATCTCGTCCGAGACGGATCACGCGCTCGAGCTGAACCTCGAGTTTGACCCTTCGATAACCGACCCTCGAGTTTGACCCTTCGACAAACCGACCCTCGAGTTTGACACCTCGATACGTCGACCCTCGAGTTCGACAGCTCGAGCGCCGTCACCCTCGAGCCGCTGTCCGCCGTAAAGCACGTCGCCGGAACCAAGCTCCTGACTCGATGACCACCTTCGTGTTTGCCTTGGCGACCCGAGGACGATGCACGAGTTAGCGAAGTCCTGGAGCAGCCCTCGCCGGATATGTAACCTCGCCATCACCGGCCGAGCACCGCTGTGGAAGCAGAGTAGTTCTCCATCTTCGAGCATACCCCTCGAGAGCATACCCCTCGAGAGCATACCCTCGAGACCGTACCCCTCGAGATAGTATCCTCGAGACCTAACCCTCGAGACCATAACCCCCTTGAGACCTAACCCTCGAGATAGTGTCCTCGAGACCGTACCCCTCGAGATAGTATCCTCGAGACCTAACCCTCAAGACCGTAACCCCCCTCGAGACCTAACCCTCGAGACAGTGTCCTCGAGACCATACCCCTCGAAACCACACCCCTCGAGATAGTACCCTCGAGACCGTAACCCCTTCGAGACCTAACCCTCAAGACCGTAACCCCCGAGACCGTACCCCTCGAGACCTAACCCTCGAGCACTTTTTCTTTTCAGAAAATGGTTAAATCTTTGAAATTCATATCTAATTCATACGAGATCAGAAAATTATGATCCACATATCCAAATTTTCTATAAATTGAGCCCTATCTATCTAGGCTATGTTTGAGTGTATTTGGATCTTCTATTTTGCATTCGTTCTTTGTGCTAATCTATAGGGGTCGCTTCCGCGACCGTTAAATCTCAATACAGGCTCGAGCAAGGACAAGTCTGACGACAGTGACTACCAGGAGAAGTCCGACAGCTACGTCAGTGAAGGTGCCACACACCATCCAACCTCGTAGATCCCATTACGCATGCAATTATAGTATGGCTAGTGCTTTAAATTCATGTTTCTATAATGCTATGCCTGTGCTAGGACTGCAAGATAGAGTATTTATTTGATGAGCCCTACCTTGTTGTAAACTTTCACCTGCTTACCCACTGTTATGTTAGCCACTTGCTTATCTGCTATATTTATATTTCTATACTTCACTCGCTTACATTTTGATGCGACGTGATGAACCCGGGAAAGGCCTGGAGGGTACCAGGCTGGATGTGTGAGTTGATGTTTCAGATGGTATGTGAGCTGATGATGTTGTATCCGGGTTTGGGGTGGAGCTTACGGCAGGGAGTAGGGTGAGGGTTGAGTCGATCAAGCCGGGATCTACGATGAGCTTTTGGAGCAAGTCTTGCCAGGGAATGGATCTGGACATTCCCATGAGAGGAGCCTGTGGCGGGCTAACTGAGATGTGATGGTGGTCCTTGGGTGTGATCCTCTGAGAGGTGGAGCCCGGGATGAAGGTGCCGTGGTAGCACGTTAAAGATAAACCCTGATGAAGATATCCTGGTTTGGTCAAATCTAGGAACTGTTGCGCTGGTATCTGGACCTAGGAATCTCTTGCTTTCCACTTGCTCTCCATGGGGGGAGACGACCGAACTGCTGGATAGGTCAATGCCATTACTGCTAGGCAAGAAGTGATAGGAAAGTATATGCATGGGATGGAGCTAACACCCTACCGAGACGAACATGGCACCCCCTTCGGGAGTGGGTACATGGCATGGCATCCTCTACGGGAGCGGATACATGCTCTCTTCACAGTTCTAGTGATCCAGTGCTGGATGGTAGAGTGGCATCGCCTATGGCAGTAGGCGCCCAGAATCTGCCTAGATGCGCGTGTGCATCGATGATGGTTATCTGGTGGACTAGTGAAACCTCTGCAGAGTGTATGGTTGATCGATCGATACATATGCCGAATCTTCAGCTATGGACCTTTCCTATGTTTCGCATGCACCGGACTAGTGAGTGGAGTGTTCTACCTTCCTCCGAGTGTGTTTTTCGGCCGTGAGCCAGTTTGAGGGCTGCAGGCCGCTGAGGCAAGCCAAGAGGGAGTTGGCTTGTCGACCAGAGTCTGAGAGGGTGTTGGATGAAGATGAGATGATGTTACAGATATGGATGGAGATAGATGAAGGGAATGGGTTTGTGTTTAAAACTTGTTTATTATACTTTTGTTTTATATACTTGAACATTGCATAGGAAAACCCCAGCCTTATAGGTTCCTTTTGAGATACCCTTATTTTTGCATCCACTTCCACAAAGCAATGCATAGGGTGGGAGTGTGGCCAGTACAAATCGTACTGAAAATTTGGTTTCAGGTTCAAGGAGTGAGTACTCTTCTGGGGAGTACAGCGATTGAGGGTTTCGTGTCTACACTCAAGTTGGAGAGAAGAAGATAGCTTCTGCACCTCAAGCTTTTACTGTTATGCTGCATGAACTCTGATTCCGCCTTGTGGTGATGTAATAAGTTATTGTAACTCCCTCTATTTGCACTCTTTTGTTCGATGTATGGATTATGGATTCAACTGTTATCGGGTAATGTGATTTAAATGGTCATATTACACTCCGACACTGTGGATTTCCCTTCGCAGAAATTGAGGTCGTTTCAGTGCCCCTACCCTTGTTGATGCAAAAAGGCGTTAGATCTGCAAACACACCGGGCTAATAGCCTGGTTCGATATCAAAGCGTGCTAGTCGATTTGACCTGTTAATCGACAAGGATGATAAATTTGAATAAGATCCGAACGAGACGACAGTGATACACCCGGACGTCAAAGCTCAGACGATATTCGATAACTGTTGAACAGATCAGACGAGACGACAGTGATACGCCCGGACGTCAAAGCCTGAATCATGCTCGGTAGACACGGAACCTACAAGGTTGCCGGAGATCAAGTTGATGCAGCCCGCCGATTCTTGAAAGAACTCGTTGAAAAGGAAAAGATACTGGTGACGAAGTCATCAAAAAGTAGATTGCTTGAAAAGTAGATAAAAGTAATAGGTTTGTTGTATTTTTTGATCGTCCTTTTCTTCATTGTCTCTTGGTACATATTTATACCCTGGTACTATGAGTCCTAAACAGACACGACAAAGTATTACCTAAACAAGTCTTATCTCTAAGGAATAAAAAATAACGACTCGTACCAAGGTCGGACTCAAAAATAGACTATTAAAATAATGGCATAAATATTGCCAGTTTCCTTATCCATTGCTCTACGATGAAACCTCTATCGGCACGCTCCTCATTGCTGTAGATTCCATCGGCAACCCATCGATAATGACTCAGACCTGCTTTCCACGTCCTTCAGCTCTGCTTTCCATCGGCAACCATGCCTTTCTCTCCATCGGCAACAGCCCTCTGGCCTCATCGGCAACAGCCCTCTGGCTTCATCAGTAATGTACGAGATCAACATGTCCTTTATCGGCAATCATCCATCGGCAATTCAGAAGCAATGCCGGAGAAGGACCACTCCCTTGCCGATCGGCACAGTTTTTGGCCCATATTAACACGTGTCAAAAAATGGTGTCAACACATGCCCCCCAATTTCGGAGTATATAATATCTTATGCGCTGAAATTTTCTCTGAGCTCCTTAGAAAAAATTTTCTCTGAGCTATGACTACCTCCTATCAAAAATCACCTGTACAACTCCTCGATTATCGCGCGCATAGGCACCACATCTATCCCGGCGCTTCGACTCACCCGTTGGTAATGAAGGATAAGTCTGAAATACCCCTGCACCAGCTGCCCTATAAATACTCCTTTCACCGGGGCCTTTCAACACACGAACTCAAACATTCTCTCTCCAGCGGCGGCTCCGACGAACCCGGTGGCAATCTCAACCGGCACCATTCTGCAACATCCCTAACTCTCAGCGGCGATTCTCTTCTCCAACCTTTGATTCTTCACAGTGATTTCCAACTCTTTCAACAAATCTCCAGTAATGGCGCTCAACTTCAACGTCCCTTCGGTTAGTTCCCTTCTTTGCCTTTCCTGCAACTTTCTTGATCTGTCCTTATTTTCCGCCCCATTCTTGATTTTTCTTTCCTCTTCCCTTCTTCTTTTGATCTTCTGAACACAGGAGCTACGCGATAAACTTATTATTCCCACAGAACAACCGCATATACAGTACTTAGGTCCAATGGGGAATCCAGATCCAACTAATATTATAAATGCAGAAACCAATAGGATCCCTTTCAGAGCTGAAAACTTAGATTTGGACTTATGGTCAGACACCTTCCGTTCCTGGCCCAAACCCACCAAGGGATGGAAAAATTGGTACCTGAGGCTCGCTAGGAAAATGCGAACGTACTGGGCGGAGCGCAAATTAGATCAATGTATCAGGCCATCTATTGCCGATATGGCCAGGAATGAGAACATGCTGATTGCTGCCTCCTATTTTTGGTCTGACACCATGAACGCCTTTTTATTTAAACATGGGCCTGTCACCCCCACACTTGCCGATGTATACATGCTTACCGGCCTAGATATCACCACTGCCGATGATGCCACTGTTCTTCATAGAAAAGCAGAGTATCGAGTGAATACCCGCAACATTGGCGGCTAGACAGGATACATTCGGGAATATGAGAAAACCGGATTGGTTGGTCAGAGAGAGCACGCCACTTTTCTGAATATGTGGCTAGAAAAATTCATTTTTTGTGGCAGAACAGTTGGCCCAACTAACATGTATCTCCCCACAGCGGAAATGTTGGCTGACGGTGTAAGTCTCCCTCTTGGCCGATACCTTCTTAGCTCTGCTTATCACCTTCTCCATCAAGTCACAGAAAAACTCTTACTGGGTGAACCTATCGGCAATTTGGGAGGCCCTTGGTGGTTCATTAATATGTGGTTGAATGCCCACATGCACAAGCAGCTACAATTCAACCTATTTGCTCAGCAGTTCCCCCGAGATCTCCCTGAAGATTATGTATCGGCAGAGGATGAATCGGCATTACGTAGGCCCCTCAACTTTGGTGAAGCAATAATAGTTTTACTAGGAACAGAAGCCAACAAAGACCAAGTTGGCCGCTTCTTCAACAGATTCTACTCTGGTATCCCTCGTGATAACAGAGCCTGGGTGCCCTATATTGACGAAGAAGCCAGATTCCCTCTTTCTTTCAACATTGTCGATGAAGCCTTGAACAAAAATACAGAAATCATGAAGGCTATAATCACTCCCCGTGCCATCCCAGTCAATATATTTGGTAGTAGGAAAAATGTTAATGCCAGCTATGAATTTTATTATCCGTCAGTAGCAGCAAGACAACTGGCATTTGGACAACTACCAATCAAACTCTGTTATGCCGATGTGATCAGGCCAAGAGAAATCATTACTAGTAACCTGGAGTGGCTAAAAGTAGTCAACCTTTCCCCTGATGCTGATACTTCAAATGTTGACTTCTCTACTTGGGCGCCAATTTCTTTTATCACTGAATCTTTTAAGTTATGGTGGCAAGAATGGAAAGATCAATTGTTTTCTGTATCTGTCCACCATTACTGGCACCTTATCGATTCTGACCATGACATCCCTGCTGATGCGGTAAGCCTCGCTACTCATCCCTTCTCTTTGATTTTTGATTCATCGGCAACTAACCTTCTGTAACAGGGTAACGATCCACCACCGACGACAAGCAGAAGTGGGAAGACATTTAGATTACGATCAATTAACCCAACATCGTTCATTGGCTATAAAGCACCCACTCTGACAGCGTTCACTTATCGGGGAACTCGCTCCAAGAAGATTTCATCGATTGCCACCACAACCTTAGCCAAGACATTCCATGTAACTATTCTATTCACTTTCTTTTCATGCTGACTTCGAAAGATACTAATGCTGTATTTCAGGGCACGAGTTCTACTTCTGTCGGCTCTTCATCAGCAATTCGTCCTCCATCTCCCGTCAACGCACCTTCAGATGTTATCCTTGTCGACTCTCCAGAGGTATGTTTTCCCAATTTTAACCCGATTTCAACTATTATAATCAGCATTAATTACTCCATTTACTTGTAGCAACAAGTGGACACATCGGCAGCTGTTTCAGCTGATCCAATGCCACAGTCCTCTGGTGCCAATGCCCCCTAGTCATCTGGGTTTGAGGAATCACAGGCTAAGCGCAAAGCTTCATCCAACGTAGCCCTTCAATCAAAATGATCAAAAACTGCATCGGCACCATCCATAGTTCCAGCACCATCTCTTCAGCCAAGACCAGCCGATGAGCCAACACCAAGTTTGCCATCAGCTCCAATTACGACACCAGCATTAGCATCACCTCTTCAGTCAGCACTGCTCGATGTGCCAGCACAAGGATCACCAACAGCACCTCAAGAAACACCTGCCGATATAGTCATAGAATTACCATTACCCAGCCCTGCCATAACTGATCCATCGGCAAGCACTGCTGAGGACATATTGCAAGCTGCCTCCTCCAGCCAAATGCAAGAAATCGCTTTGAAGCAAGTAAGTTAATTTAATCAAAATTCTGCAATATTTACTCTCCTATAACTGACTAATTCCCTCGCAGGAACAAGACTCTCCAAATAGCCTATTCTCTTTTACCGTCAACATTCCTGACGATGAAGAAGAAGAAAGTTCTGTGCTTGCCTTAGGAACTATATCAGCTGAAGTCAGAACCAAATTAGAAACATTATTATCCTTGTTGCATCAAGATACACCTCAGCTGGTCCAAGATTCAGACTCCACAAGAGCAATTTTCAAAGCGATTCGTGGCCAAGTCCCCGACAATGTTGAAGAAATCCTTTTTCATGCTGCCCACCTTGAGAGCCGACAACTCCAGTACCAAAAGGCTGCTCGACGAATTGCCGATAGAGCTGCTCAAGCAAAACTTAAAGAAGAAATATTACAATTCAAGCAGGCTGCTGAAGAAAAGCACAGAAGCATGAGCAACTTAGAGGCTTCGGGCGTCGATCTTGAAAAGAAAATTATTGACCTATCGACAAAGAGAACAGCTTTACTGGCCGAGCTGAAAGAAGTGGGAACAGCCCTGAACCAAGCCATACAGGAGAAAGACAACTTGTCCAACACTTTAAAAATTCTTCAAAAAGACAAGGACAATCAAGCCTGTATGGCGCTGACGCTGAGGAGAAAACTTAAACTGATTGAGGACACTGCCGATGCGGACGTCAGGGAAGTGGAAGAAGCCGACCAGATTCGCCTGTGCGCGATAACCGCTATTCAATCTTTCCTTAGTTTGTAAGCTCCATTCATCGGCTTTGTCAAGTTATCGGCAATCTGAACTTTGCCAATTGACTGTGAATGTAATATAATGCTGATACCTTTATTCCTGTATTTTATGCATCCATCCAAATACTGGGGTAATATTTCTTTAAATATTTCCCATTTAATGCTCTGGGAAATATAACTCCTTCGAGGGTTTCTAAGATGTATGCATTACCAGGAGCCAACTGATTTATCCGATAAGGACCTTCCCAATTAGGGGACCACTTGCCGAATTTTGAACTCTTAGTCCCGATCGGCAAAACCAATTTCCAGACTAAATCTCCATTTGCAAATTCTTTTACTTTCACCTTTCTATCATACCACCTAGCAACCCTCTTTTTATTTTCTTCGACGCTAATTAAGGCCTTTAGCCGATGACCTGCTAAATCTTCTAATTCATCTCTCATAAGCGTATCATACTCATCGGCTGTCAAGTGATCCTGAGAAAATACACGCCTAGAACCAGTCTTAATTTCCCAAGGTAAAACTGCATCATGCCCATATACCAATTGATATGGTGAGACCTTAGTTGCACCATGACACGCCATCCGATATGACCATAAAGCTTCATTTAAAAGAGTATGCCATCTCCTAGGATTTTCCTCAATTTTCCGTTTAATAAGCTTGATTATTCCTTTATTAGATGCTTCAGCCTGACCGTTAGCTTGAGCATAATAAGGAGAGGAATTTAGAACTTTAATCCCCATACCGATGGCAAAATTAACAAATTCTCCTGATGTGAACATAGTTCCTTGATCGGTAGTAATAGTCTGAGGAATACCAAATCGGTAAACAATATGTTCTTTCACAAAATCAATCATATTTGCCGATGACACTTTCTTTAAAGGAATTGCTTCAACCCACTTTGTGAAATAATTGGTAGCAACGAGTATGAATTTATGTCCTCTAAATGGCCAAGGTTTGATTATAGGATTCATTGCCGATGCAGGTGCTCTTTGAACATTACCGAATTTCTGACATGACTAGCACCCTTTGAAATATTTAAAACAATCCTCAAGAATTGTCGGCCAATAATACCCATTCCTCCTAATCATCCATTTCATTTTAAATGCCGATTGATGTGCCCCACACACTCCTTCATGAATCTCACCTATTAGACTTTTCGATTCCTCTTCACTAAGGCATTTGAGCAAAACCCCATCTAAAGTGCGATAATATAATTCAGTATCAAGGAGAACATACTTGGTGGCTTGAAACCTTATACGTCTCTCCACTTTCTTAGATGGATTTTTTAAATAATCGGCAATATCCCTTCTCCAGTCATCGGCATCAATTACCGATGTCAGCACTTCTCGGATCAGTTGATATCCCGAAGCATGCTGTGCTAGCCGATTAGCTTCTTCATTGTGCAATCTGGGAATGTGTTCAAGGCAAAAATCTTTAAACTCCTTTAATATTTGCAGGCACCTCTCATGATAAGTAATCAACACTTCACTTCGGCATTCATATGTTCCGATCAATTGATTAATGACTAGCATGGAATCCCCAAAGACTTCAACTGTATCGGCACGAATTTCTCTGAGCAATTCTAACCCTTTCAGTAAAGCTTGATATTCAGCCTGATTGTTTGTTGAAGTGCCAGCAATTGGCAATGAAAATTCATATTTCTTTCCTCGAGGTGAGATTAACATAATACCGATTCCTGCTCCTTCGCCACAAGTAGATCCATCAAAGAAAAGTGTCCATGGAGCAATTTCAGCATAATCTACCACACTGCAATGTTGAGTAACAAAATCAGCCATTACCTGTCCTTTAACCTCTTTAGCCGATTCATGACGCAAATCAAATTCTGATAATGCTAAGATCCACTTGCCGATCCTTCCTCTCAAAATTGGCATCGACAACATATGCTTAACCACATCGTCTTTGCATATAACAGTGCATTCAGCCGATAACAAATAATGTCTTAACTTCATGCAAGAGAAATACAAACACAAACATAATTTTTCAATGGCCGAATACCTGGTCTCAGCGTCTATCAGTCTTCTGCTCAAATAATATATCACACGTTCTTCCCCTTCAAACTCTTGAATTAATGCTGATCCGATAACATTATCATCGGCAGACAAATACAACTTGAAAGGTTTCCCGTGTTGAGGTGGAACCAATACTGGAGGATTTACCAAATATTTTTTAATTTCTTCTAAGGCTAATTGCTGCTCTTTTCCCCATACAAATTCCTGATCGGCCTTTAATTTTAATAAAGGACTGAAGGCTTTGATCTTTCCTGATAGATTAGATATAAATCTTCGAATAAAATTAACCTTGCCAATCAAGGATTGCAACTCAGTCTTATCGGCAGGAGCAACAACCTTATTAATTGCATCAATAGATTTCCTGCTGATTTCAACACCTCTTTGATGTACCATGAAGCCTAAGAACTGACCTGCCGATACACCAAACGCACACTTAGTGGGATTCATCTTTAAACCATGCTTTCTAGTGCACCCTAAGATTTTTTGTAGATCAGCAAGATGACTCTCAAAACCTCCAGACTTGACCACCACATCATCTATGTAGATTTCAACCAACGTGCCGATGTATTTATGGAAGATAAAAATCATAGCCCTCTGATAGGTAGCACCGGCATTTTTCAAGCCGAAGGTCATGACAATCCACTCGAATAAACCCACATGACCTAGACACCTAAAAGCAGTCTTGGAAATATCCTCTTCAGCCATGAAAATTTGGTTATAACCGGCATTACCATCCATGAAGCTGATGATCTGATGTCCAGCTGCAGCATCAATCAATAACTCGGCAACAGGCATTGGATAGCCGTCCATTGGTGTAGCTTTATTAAGATTCCTGAAATCAATACACACACGAAGTTTTCCATTTTTTTATAAACAGGAACCACATTAGAACTCCATTCGGCATATCGACATTGCCGAATAAAACCAGCTTCAATTAACCTTGTGATTTCGGCCTTAATATCAGGTAACACTTTAGGATTACATCGGCGTGCGGGCTGCTGATGAGGCCGAAACCCTGGCTTAATAGGCAACCGATGCTCAACTATTGATCGATCCAGCCCAGGCATCTCTGTATAATCCCAAGCAAAACAGTCTTTATATTCCCTCAAAATATTAATCATTTGTTGTTTACATTGAGAATTTAACTTAGCACTAATAAAAGTTGGCCTCGGCCTATCACCGTTACCAATATCTATTTCCACTAAATCATCAACCGACGTAAACCCATGACCAAGTTTTCCACCATCGGCAAACTGATCCATTAAAATTCATCTTTAGAACCGACTGCTTGGATCGGGGTGAGCTCATAATTGGCAACCCTGAGAAATTCCGTATCCCATGCTTCTCCCGATATGCACTTTGTCCGTTCATAGGTCTCAGAATCAGCCGATGCGATTATATAAGAAGAATCACCAGGGATAATCTCAACTTTGTCTCCAACCCATTGTACAAGGCACTGATGCATCGTAGAAGGAACATAGCAGTTGGCATGGATCCAATCCCTTCCTAGGAGTAAATTATAGTTACCTTTGCCGTTAACAATGAAGAAGGTGGTTGGCAAAGTCTTGCTGCCGATAGTCAATTCAACACATAATGCCCCTTTAGCTGGAGACACATTACCTTCAAAATCTTTAAGCATCATATCCGTCTTGGTTAAATCTTGGTCTCCTTTTCCAAGTCTTCGGAACATAACATACGGCATAATATTAATTGCCGCTCCTCCATCTATGAGTATTTTTGACACTGGCTATCCATCAACCCTGCCTTTAACAAACAAAGCTTTGAGGTGTTGCCTTTCATCATCAGCAGGCTTTTCAAACACAGCCATCATTGGATCCAGAGTTAGTTGAGCTGCTTCATCGGCAAACACTGCTTGTCCCTTGTCATCTGGCGCCAAGAACTCCATCGGCAACATGAAGACCATGTTAACATCTGCCGATGGACCTCCACCCTTGCGTTTTGGTTGCCATATTTGAGTTGTTACCTTTGGGATGATTTCTTTCGGGCACTGTAAATCCTCTTGACGCATACGTTGTTCCCTTCTTTTTTGAGTTTTCGTCAATCCTTCAAGGCACCATTGGGGAAGCTTTGTTTTCCAAACAGGCTGATAATGCTTTGTGTTCTGCTCATGGAGGCCTATGTTTGGATCCCTGCAGAATATCCCTTCATCAGGAACCCTTTCGTTAGCCATCTCTTCAAGCTTTGCATGACCCTTTGGAAAACAATCAATATACCCGCCAAGCCTGTCATGCACACTAACTCTGCCCCCCAGCCGATCAAATGCTGATACCTTTTCTTTGATCGGCTTATTGATGCGTACCCCTTGATTACTAGAGTGATGTTGTCTCTCTACCCGATCATTTAAATAGTAACCATTACATTCAGGGCAGGTATCGGCAGTGGGCAATTTAATGCCTTCTTCCCAGCAATGAATGAAAAAGGGCAATTCTAGTGATCTTCATGTCGACGTAACTCTTCCTGTTGCTGCCGATACCGATCCTCACATTGTTGCCGATACCGATCCTCGCATTGTTGCCGATACCGAACACCATATGGAGCAGGCCTCAGAGGTCTTCTGGAGCTACTACCTTCATTAACAATTCTTTTCCCTTTAGCGCCATCGGCAGGTTCCTTTCCCTTTACGTCCTCAACAGTTATTTGATTCTTAGGGTCTATCGATGCATTTCTTCTAGCAGCCTCCGATGTTAACACTTTGGTTTTGCCTTTAGCCTCCACCATATTTGCAGGGAACGGATGTTGATCAATTTTCATCGGCTTCTGAGCTTTTGAATTATCAAATTTGATTTTCCTGGATTCGATAGCCGACTGCAACTGTTGCCTAAACACCTTGCAATCATTGGTACTGTGCGAGGTAGCATTGTGCCATTTGCAGTACCTAATCTTTTTCAATTCTTCTGCCGATGGAATCACATGATGAGGAGATAGCTTAATTTGACCCTCTTGGAGCAAAAGATCAAATATCCTATCGGCTTTGGTGATATCAAATAGAAACTTTTCTGGCTCTTTCTGACCGAAAGGACATGATATCGGCTTCTTATTCTTTACCCACTCAGCCAAATCGATAATTGGTTCGTCATCAGAGTCTGAATCTTCTGCTTCTTCTACAAAGGACACCTTTTTATTCCAATTCTTTCGGGGTTCAAAAACCCTAGTGTCCTGATCAGAAATCCTTTGCACAATATGACTCAAACTTTCAAACTCTTGTGACCCGTATTTTTCTCTGATGTGTGGCAGTAACCCTTGAAGAGCCAAATCGTCTAACTGCCGATCATCAAGTACTAAGTTGTAGCATTTATTCTTTACATCTCTTAGCCTGTGTACGAAACTTTCTACTGACTCATCACTGTGTTGTCTCAATTTTGTCAAATCAGTCAGCTTCTTTTCATGTACCCCAGCAAAGAAGTACTTATGAAATTGCTTCTCTAGATCGGCCCATGTAATAACAGAATTAGGTGGTAACGAAATAAACCACGCAAAAGCCGATCCAGACAATGATGAGGAAAATAACCGAACCCTCAATTCATCCCTGTTAGC
The DNA here is from genome assembly GCA_023333625.1 of Bothriochloa decipiens. Taxonomy (NCBI): domain Eukaryota; kingdom Viridiplantae; phylum Streptophyta; class Magnoliopsida; order Poales; family Poaceae; genus Bothriochloa; species Bothriochloa decipiens. The sequence continues at coordinate 6,149,904 of CM041640.1, forward strand.
TGCTTCCCCGCACTGGATGATGAATCGGTTGATGTGCTCCATTGTTGACGTATCATCTTGCCCAAAAAACTTAGTGAAATCTGGCACCTTGTACTGATTCGGGAAAGGAATCGATTCATAAGATGAAGGGTATGGAGTCCGATAAGAGTAAGTATTGACCTTGGGCTGAATCTCAAATTGCTCTTTCATCACTTCTGCAATCCTATCGGTCAAGAGTGCATCCTGATCTTGCCGATGCCCTGGCTGGATCTCTACCGGAGGTGTTGGCTGATATGCTTCTACATACCCCTGTGGCACTTGGCTTGGATAAATCGGCATATTCACGGCACCAACCTGCGGAGTAAAGTTCATCGTCTGTTTTGCCGATGCTTGCTCCTGGAAAGTTGTCTGTGGACTATACCATTGAGTCCCTATTGCTTGGTGGCTTAGTTGAATAGCAGGTTGCTGAGTTGGCGCTTGCCCCGACCAATTGAGACTATAACTCATCGGCACATGGCTTGCCGATGGCTGACAGCTTGTAGACAATTGATGCTCTTGTATAGACGGATGATATCCAGCATAATTGCCCTAAATTGTAGGTAACCCAGACTGAGATATGAATGGTACTATGGGCTGCTCTGCAGTGGAAGCTCTCTGTTGAACTGGTGGAGGATTAGTCAATGGATTCGCATAAAATATCTGTTGCGGAGGTGCGTAGAATCCTATTGACAATGGCTGTATAGCAGGAGGTACAGTAGAATAATGCGGCGCTTGAGCCACTGGCCGAATTGGAGTAACCGATGTCATTGGACCCTTCCCTGCTACATCATGCACTTGAGGCAGTCCAGAGTTGGCAGTAGATGGACCTGGGGGCATACCGTATCCCCACCAATTGGCAGCAGTTTGACTATGTTGACCTGAAGGACCTGACATTGCCGATGCCGATAGATCTGTGCTCAATTGAGTACTAGGCCTCTCCTGAGACGTTAGATCTGATCCTATCGGCGTGGCGCCAGTGATGGATGGTCCTGATATAGCTGAAAGAGTAGGCGCTTCCATACTCTCAACGGCTGGAGTTGCCGATGGAGTACTGGTAGATGCCGATCCTGGCTGATGATATGCCGGCCCGACATACCCTGGTGCTTGTCCGTCCCTTAACGTTTGTACAACAGCATTGTAGACAGTATTGGACAGCACGGTGGAGTGGTTGATTAAAGCTTGATTTAATGCAGAATTAACCATCTCCTGTAATTTACCAGGGTTGGAGTCAAAGGTTACCTGCCGAGGCAGCGGCAGATCTTGCTTCTGGATAACTTCTCCTCCCCTATTCATGCTGAAAGACTTCAAGCAGAGCTGCCTGTAATCCTCCATAGCTTTTTCCATGGCTTGCCTCTGATCCTTCTTGAGATCTGATTCTGATATCTCGATGATGTTTTCTGGAGTGACATCAGTAGGATTCTTCATGATAAATCTGTTGATTTGGTCCCACCGGGCGTGCCAAAAGATGTGTTGATGCAAAAAGGTGTTAGATCTGCAAACACACCGGGCTAATACCCTGGTTCGATATCAAAGCGTGCCAGTCGATTTGACCTGTTAATCGACAAGGATGATAAATTTGAATAAGATCCGAACGAGAAGACAGCGATACACCCGGACGTCAAAGCTCAGACGATATTCGATAACTGTTGAACAGATCAGACGAGACGACAGCGATACGCCTGGACGTCAAAGCCTGAATCATGCTCGGTAGACGCGGAACCTGCAAGGTCGCCGGAGATCAAGTTGATGCAGCCCGCCGATTCTTGAAAGAACTCGTTGAAAAGGAAAAGATACTGGTGACGAAGTCGTCGAAAAGTAGATTGCTTGAAAAGTAGATAAAAGTAATAGGTTTGTTGTATTTTTTGATCATCCTTTTCTTCATTGTCTCTTGGTACATATTTATACCCTGGTACTATGAGTCCTAAACAGACACGACAAAGTATTACCTAAACAAGTCTTATCTCTAAGGAATAAAAAATAACGACTCGTACCAAGGTCGGACTCAAAAATAGACTATTAAAATAATGGCATAAATATTGCCAGTTTCCTTATCCATTGCTCTACGATGAAACCTCTATCGGCACGCTCCTCATTGCTGTAGATTCCATCGGCAACCCATCGATAATGACTCAGACCTGTTTTCCACGTCCTTCAGCTCTGCTTTCCATCGGCAACCATGCCTTTCTCTCCATCGGCAACAGCCCTCTGGCCTCATCGGCAACAGCCCTCTGGCTTCATCAGTAATGTACGAGATCAACATGTCCTTTATCGGCAATCATCCATCGGCAATTCAGAAGCAATGCCGGAGAAGGACCACTCCCTTGCCGATCGGCACAGTTTTTGGCCCATATTAACACATGTCAAAAAATGGTGTCAACAACCCTTTGCTTATATAGGCATCCCCAATGAGCTCACGAGTTGAAGGCCCATTAGTAACCCTAAGCCTTGTCTAATTCAGGTCCAACCCGAATTAGGCTTCCAGCCCCTTAAGCGTGCGACCCTATGGGTTCACACACACATTGACATGGGCCGAGTACTCCTACTCGCCCAATAGTTGACAGCGGCCTCTAGCTAGGCGTGACAACTCCTATGTGCACGCAAAGATCATATCAGACAAACCACTATGACCACATACAAGTTATTCCCTTTGCCACTTGATATATGGTTCAACTCATGGGTTAACACTTAACCCAAGCACGACCATGCATTTGTTGATCCAATCACTTGAGTGATCTAGTGATATCTCTCTCACGTAGAGAGGGGCAAATTCCATCTTGATTGTCTATGTCTCATAGCATGCTTTTTGACCACCCAAAGACCACCTTTATAACTACCCAGTTACGGAGCAACGTTTGATAGTCCCTAAGTAGGCCGTTTCACATCTTGAGTACATACCACAATCTTAGGTCTAAGGATATAATGTACATGATGTGAATAGAGACTTTCTCATGTCGGGACAGTCCAGCCTACATGTCTCACATGTGCACACATTATTAGTTTGACATCTCCATGTCCATGACTTGTGAAACATAGCCATCAACTAATACATGTGCTGGTCTAATATTCAAGTGTGTTCTCACAAGAACGCCGACTAGGGACAACTTTAGAATAACCATTCAAGTAATTGAGTTTCACAAACAATTCACATAATCACCAATCAATACAAGTTGTCTATAATGTATATTCAATGAACACTTTATTAATCATGGATACAAATGAAATATCATCATCTACATGATTAGCTCTAGGGCATATTCCCAACATCTATGTATGCCTCGACAAGGTCGCTGGTGATCTCATGCTCGAGGCAGGCCTGGATGGCTCGCTGGTAAGTGGCTCCGGCATTCTTGAGGCCGAACGACATGGTCGTGTAGTAGAAAGCACCACAGGGGGTGATAAAGGCGGTCTTCTCCTGGTCCTCCTTTTTGAGGGCTATTTGATGATAGTCCGAGTAGCAATGTAGGAAAGAGAGCAGCTCGCAACCTGCAGCAGAGTCTACAACCTCATCAATTCGAGGGAGATTGAAAGCCTATTTAAGGCAGTGTTTATTGAGATCAGTGTAATCAATGCGCATTCTCCATTCATTATTCCTTTTGAGTACAAGAATCAGATTGGCTAACCACTCCGGGTGATACACCTCTTTGATAAAGCCAGCTACTAGGAGCTTAGCTACTTCCACCCTAATGGCTTCCTTTTGGTCATGAGTGAACCGTCACATCTTCTTCTTGATAGGTTTAGCGGTCTTCGAGACGTCAAGGTAGTGCTCGGCCTTTTCCCTCGGGACACCTGGCATGTCAGTGGGTTTCCACACGAACACGCTGATGTGCCCTCGAAGGAATTGGAAGAGTGTGTCTTCCTATTTGGGGGGAGGGTAGCCCCAATCTTGGTGGTCTTTGAGGAGTCATTCGGGTCGAGCTAGATGAACTTGTGCTCCTTGACCTTGTTGGAAGGTCGCTGAGCAGACCCGACTGGAACCTCAAACTCCATAGAAGGCGCCTCCTTGACACCCAGGCTGGTGTGTTCCATGGCATGCTTCAACTCTTCAAACTTCATGGCTGCATAAGCATCAGACTCGCACACATGCACCGTGAAGATGTTACCACGCAGGGATAGGATGCCCTGCTCAGTCAGGAGCTTCAACACGAGGTACCCATAATGAGGAACCACCATGAACTTGGTGATCCCTGGTTGACCAAGGATGGTGTGGTAGATGCCCTCGAAATTGGCCTCGATGAAAGTGATGTGGTTGATGCGAAAGTGCTGCTTTGTCCCAAACTGGACGGGCAATGTGATCTACCCGAAGGGGTATGAGGGTTTGCCCAACATGATGCCCCAAATTGGAGACTTGTATGGCTTGAGGTTTTCCTGCTTCAGTCCTAGCGCTTTGAAGGTTGGATAGAACAGAATGTTCAGGGTGCTGCCACCATCAACGAGAACTTTCTCGAACCGGACGCTGTCTATCACCGGGTCATGGACCAGCGGGAACCGACCGACGTCAGGGATTTTGACCCACATATCGTTGCAACTGAACGATATGGGCTGCTTGGACCAGGCGGGCACCCTGACATCCGCAACGAAGTTGTCAACCTCCTGGATAGCCACGATGGCTCGCGTCAGCAGCTTCTTATGGCGGGCGTTCTCTAGCCCAACCTTGCCACCAAAAACGACGGCAGTCACATTCTTCACGAGATCCCTTTAGGTGTGCCATGGGTCCGCATCTTGAGCTTCTTCTTTGTTAGCGTCTTCTTGCTAGATGGGGTTCTTAACCTTGGCTTTGGGAGCCGATTGTGGCTTCTTGTTGGCCGTCTTCTCCAGCGCCTCTTTTAGGACCTTGCATTCACCCAGCGTATGGCCCTTGCCAGGATGACAAGGGCAATCCTAGCTAAGGACTTTGTTGAGCTCTTCATCGTTCACCCTCTTCTGGCCCTTTACCGTGTTGACAGAGGAGTCATTGCGGTTGCGCCAACGGTGGTTGCGGTGATCATCCTGATGATCTGGCCGGCGGTCTTGGTTGCTGTCACGGTCGTGGTCATCATCGCGGCGATAGTTGCGGTTGGGGGAATGGAGTCCCCCTCGTTTAGACCGTCATCCAGATGAGCGAATCTATGGGCGATGGAGAGGAGCTCTTCCATAGTTCTTGGTCGCTCGAGGAGCAACTCCTTCTTGAGATCTAGACCATGTGGTTGGAAAAAGCCGGCAACAAAAAGGTCAATCCCTTCTACCGAGGTGACGTCGATCAAATGGTTCCACGTGTCGGAGAATCGCAGATGTATTGTCATAACGATTCCCTTGGACGATGTCACACCCATGCTAGGGTGTACTTGGTGTTTAACTGCAACTAGGTGGGCTTAAAGTTGTCGATGAACATCTGCCTGAGCTGGGGCCAACTGTGGATGCTACCGGTACGCTGGCAGAGCAACCAGGAGGTAGCGATGTTGCTTAGGACCACTAGGAGGTAGTTTACCATGACAAATTGGTCACCTCCTACTGCTCAGACTGCAACTTCATTCAGCATAATCCAGTGCTCAGGATCGTCCTGCCCATCGTACATCTTGACATCCCCAATCCAGAAGTTTTTTGGCCAAAGAACAGCCTTGAGTTCTTCTGAGAAGGGGGCTGGTGAAAGCTCTTATTTGGTTTTGATAATTGATGACACTCATGTTGCTAATGCTTTGATCTAAGTTTGACTAGATACTTAAGCAACATAGAGGTGATGCCTAGGAACTTGGTGTGAACTTGTACATGGGATGATCAAGCATCAAGGTCTCAAGGCAAAGGTATCAAGAGATAGGTGTTTTCCCTTTCGATGATCAAGACACTATAGAGAGTGTGATCACATTTAGGATTGATAACCGACTATCAAGAGGGTAATTCACAGTTGAATTTGTAGTTTGAGTGCCTCTAGGTTTGACTTGGCATGATGCATATGAGAGACTAACTAGAGAGCTAACCCTTGCCCCTGTTCTTCATGGAGATATGCTAACTGCTATGATCAAAGAGGTTTACATGTTGTGGTTAGTGTCCTTGGCAAGTGGTGTGACTTGGATTGGCGAAGACACGACAATGAAGAACACTTGTGTTGGAAAAGAGAAGTGATGGCTCTTGGATTAGAAAACTACTTTAATCCATAATGTTTGGGATCTTGAGGATATATTGGTTGCGTAACCCTCTGAATAAGCTTTCCATAGAGTCCAAGATCATCAAAAGAGTTCGAAGCTAAGAGATATGCCTATTTTAGTGCAGGGTGGTGCTAGACCAGCGAAAGTTCTAGTGGGCCTAGACCAAAAGTTTCGATCAGCCTAGCCCGAGCAACCGCGTGCCTCGAATCACTTCCGGTTCACAACCAAAAGTTCTGGTGGATGACCGGAAGTTTGAGTCAGGTGACCGAAAGTTTCGGTCAGCCCAGCCCAAGTAACCGTGCGCCCTGAATCACTTCTGGTTCATGACCAGAAGTTCCAGTGGAAGTTTCGGTGGATGACCGAAAGTTCTGGTCAGGTGACCGGAAGTTCCAGTCAGCCTAGCCTGAGCAACCGCGCACCCTGAATCACTTCCAGTTCACGACCAGAAGTTTCAGTCAGGTGACCAGAAGTTCCGATTGACTTCGCTGAATCACGTACAACGGCTAGATCTGGACTGACCGGAAGTTCCGGTGGATGACCGGAAGTTCTGGTCAGGTGATCAGAAGTTCTGATTGACTTCGTGGACTGACTCGCGTACAACGGCTAGATCTAGACTGACCAAAAGTTCCGGTGGGGCTTCATCAGAACTTTCGGTAGGCCAATCCGAGGTAACTATATATGGGTTTTGGCCGGCCATTGGGAGATCTTCTTGCTCATTCTTTGAGCGAGAAAAACTCCTCCCCACTCATCTCTTGTCATGGTTGTTCATCTAGAGTGAGATTGAGTGAGAATCTAGTGCTAAGCATTGAGAGTTGCATCTAGAGGCACTAGATCTTTGAGTTCGTTGTGGAGTTCTTGTTACTCTTGGGTGATTCCCATCACCCTAGACGGTTTGGAGGCAGCGGGATGTTGAGCTCAAGGTGGAGTTTGTTCGAGGCCACACCCGGTGTTCTTGTGAGGGGTTCTTGATCCTTCCCCATGGGAGTTCACAAAAGGATACTCTAGTGGATTGCGCGTGGCTTGGAGGATCCCTGTCTTGTGTTGACAGTGTGGCACCCAACAGCGGGTTTGGTGTTGAGTGCCAATTTAGCATGCACATCTCCAAGCGGCAGTATCGCCACAACGAGAGTAGCTTGCCGGGAAGCAAGTGAACCTCGGTAAAAAATCAATGTGTTCATATTGTGATTGCCGAGGACTCTCTTGTGTGGTTATTTCGATTGGGTGATTGGCCATCTACACTTCACGTTGGTATAACAATCCAATCCCCTCTCTTGTATCTAGCTTGTTATTCTTTCTTTGTTTGATTGCTTGTCTTGCTAGTTAGTGAGTAGAATTGTTAGCTTGTGTAGCTCCTTTGTGTTCTTATCTAGTTGCTCTTGCTAGCTTAGTGTAGTGCCTAGAGTAATCTTATTTAGAATTGCTAGGCTTGTTGTTGATTGGGTGCTAGTAGTATAGCCTATATACTAGACTTGTTAGAAAGGCTTGCATAGAGTAATCGAATATTTAGCTTTGCATTTACGCCATCTCTTACTCTAACAAGTTGCTTAAGTGTCTTTGCAAGAAATTTGATTAGGTTATTCACCCTCCTCTAGCCATCAGGACCTTATAGCTGGTCCACTCATGTGTCACCGAGCATGGTAACGCTCGTCGAGGTGGCCACGGAGATCATGATCTTGGGGCTGCTCGACTTCCTAGTTGCGCTCGGTGCGGCGGTTGGCCTGTTGCCGGTTGGCACACTGGTGATTGCCGTGTTGGCACTAATCGTTGCACGGCACCTCTCATGGGGCGTCATTGGTGTTGGCCTGCCGGGGCTGTTCAGGCGGAGGTGCTCCTTGATTAGACTCATTGTCGGTGCCACTTTCTGCTGGTTGGTGACGACGATTGCGCCGTGATCATCGCGATCGATGCGACATGGTTAGCGAACCGACAGAGCGGAGCTGAACCACCTGTGCTTCAGTGGCAATCAGAAAATCATGGATCGCTTCGACCCCGGGTGTGTTTGGGGAAGGTTCTTGAGCCAATCCATAGCCACAACAATGTTCACCATGGGAGTCTCGTGGATGATCTAATCCCCCACCATGTTGAATTCACCATTGATGTTGCGTTGGAGGCGGCGCGGCTGGGGGCCTACACTGTTAACACCATTTTTCTCCGTTGTTAGCAGCGTTCACTTCTTGTGCCTCTAGGAGGCGTCGGCGTTCTTGATCGGTGTTGCGCCCTTCCCTTGCTTGCCTCTCCTGCTCTGGTTCATTTGGAACAGGGGGCTCGTCCATGCTGACCATGAATACCACGCCGTTGAAGCCAGGCGAGATCTTAGGGGTGCCTGGTGCTGTGCCGGTGGAATGGGTCCAGTGGTCCAACTTGGTCGGGCTCACCTCCTCGATGTTCTCCTGACTCTGGACCTCAGGACTCTCTTTGTTGGAGAGGAGGTACTCATAAGGTCAAAAGAAATAGAGGGTGTCCCATCAAGCCCAGAGAATAGATGGGACGTGGTGTCATCCTTGGGGAGCGTAGAGTCCGACCCGGAAGGAATTTGCTGCAAAGCCATCATGCCTACCATGTGCCTTGAATCTTCCGGGACTAGAACTAGATTAGGATCTAGGTCTAGGAGGTGGTCATCATGTCACAGAGGAGCGTTCTGCAGGTCTCTTGCATAGTGTGGGAAGATGGGTATATTACTTGGGACGGGGGTGATTGGATCTGTCGGCCCTAGTGCAGGTTGCATCGGCTGCGCACGACATTGCTGCCTCTACTCTGCTTAGGCACTGATGCACATTGATGAACTCGTCCAGCCTAACTGGAGATGGAGCCCGGGCAGCGGCCAAAGTTGGATCTGGTCGGCGCAGGCGACGAGCCTAATTGCATGCGGGCACTGCTGACGGTGCCCCTGGTCAGGCGTGGCTTGTTGTTGATGGTGCTCCACCACAATAAGAGGCCCGCCCTGGCGAGCAGCCAGTGGTCCTGCTCTACGGTTAGCAGTGACGCTCGGGTTGGAGCCAGACTTGGATCTAGTTGGTGCAGGCCATCAGCTTGGCCCATACGTCCTTGCCGATGCCAAGCGCCGCCATCCTGGCGGATAGGTGGTAGCCGCGAATCATGGGGCGGATTTGGATCCAAGCGGCGTGGTTGATTGGTGTGATTGCCCTGGCATGATCAGACTGGGGTGAAGTCCAAGTATTCTTCACAGAACCATGTAGGGGCGGTCTCCACGTACTCAAGGAGTTCAGCCAAACCAGCCCCGTGCCGATCGATCATGTTGATCAGATCAAAATCATCGATGTGCCTCCTCTGGTAGCGAGGAAGCTGGCAGTTCATCGCCGGCGTGGCCATCAACTCCTCCCTCATCATGGGCAGTTGGAACGACCCCGAGGGCAGCCCCGAGATCTAGGTTGTTGGATACGTGGATGGCGCGGTCGGTGTTGGGGCCGACTGCATCACAGCCGGAGCTGGGACCGGCTGCACAGCTCCCGCGAACATGAGGGATGTCGCCACATCGGTGGTCCACGTGAATGAACCAATGGTGAGGGAAACACCCACCTCGAAGTCCATGGAAGCTGGGAGCAACACCATCTGGATCGCCTGCTGATCAGATCACACACCCCTACCTAGCACACCACTATAGATGAAACCTCCTTGGTAGTCTACCATGGGAAACCCCGAGGTAGTAGACTGCGGTGAGGGCACGCTAAGACCTACGATCTAGATGTGAGGTGCAAGACAAACAACTAGGACATCCAAGGTTTATCTAGGTTCAGGCTACATGGAAGCGTAATACCCTATGTCCTGCGTCTCTGCTGCTGTATTGATGAGTACCTGAGTACAAGGGTTCTAATCAGATGAGATCAGATGAAAGAAAAGAGATCTCCTCTAGGGGGTCATTGTCTGCCTTATATAGCCGGGGGACAAGATTAAATATCTAGGGTTTCCCTATGGTCGGTTACATTGAGCCGTATTCTTGCAGTACACGAACAGATCTAACCGACTAAGACTCCTTGCATGCCAAGCAGCCTTTAGCACCCGTACAGCCATCGACCTGGCTGGTAGCAAACTATAGGTTCTGTCTTGTCGTCCGACCCATCGATCAAGATGATGATGGACCAACCTTCGTCTTGTGGTCTGGGCCGTCTGGACCGAGCAGCCCAAAGTCTAGCTACGAGGGTATACAGGGTCTATACCCCCACACCGTGAGTCTCAAGAAGGTTGCCTCACACCGGGAACGGCTCTAGAGCATCCAAAGCAGCGGTGGCCACCTAGGCGCATTGCAGTGGCATCAGGGAAGTGCTCCACGGTTGCATCCGTGGCGGTCTTCCGTGGTCAATGCTTTCGGTGCGTTGCACATGACCACAAAGTTTCTTCTTGTTGGGATCCTCTCAAGTGCTTCTATTGCTGTTGTAACAGGCACCTATCGAGGCATTGCCTAGCATGCCAAAGCTTGGACCGTTGGAATCAAGCAAAGGTCAACCCGAACCAACATCGATGCTCTACGCATGAATGACTTACCTTTGATGACTCCCACACAATAGGTGGTTCGCCTGCGTCGCCCACTGGCGAGATGCTATAGGTGGACTCAGTTGAGGCTGCCACACGGAAGACTATGGGGGGCGCCAACGACATCCATCGCCATCGACGGCGGCACCGACAATGCGACTACTGCTATTACCGCACCTGCCGATTACATAGACAATGCGGCTACTGCTACTGCCACACCCGCTCAGTGCTACACCGAGCTAGACCCGGTCACTTTATCATCGTGTGAGGATACGGGGCCTTCTAGTTGGGTAGACCTAATGTTCGATGAGCTCACTGCCTCCCTTGTTGTGTGTTGGGCTCCCGGTGCCCCATGCTTAGGTGTTCCTATACTCCGACAACAGCCTTAGTGGACGTTGAGGCAGTGATGGTGGGCGTTTGTTTGCCACCATGGATGATTCATCTCAGCTTTGCGGAGGCTGAGGTGTTGGGTGTGGTCGATGATCCCCGCGGTCTAGGTAGACGTCCTCAGCAACCAAGAAGATGCGGACGGAGGTGGCTCGGCCATGCTAGGTGCTGATCACGACGTCGGAGGTGAGGCCCTCGACAACCACCTAGGGCCACCACCCTCTTCGGATGATGAGGCGCCGATTACTTTTGGCACTGATGTGCCCATTGATGGTCCAGCCCACACCTCAAGTGAGGAGGAGGATGGCCATGGCGTCCAAAAGGCACCACAGATGTTGGTGCGACAGATGGAGGAGAGGCTCTACATCCTATTGCAGATGCCACTCATCAAAGGCCACCTCGGCTGCGCAAGCCTAGAACGCCTGCTCCTGTCCAATCCCTACGTCAGAGCGTGTAGATCGCGTCTACACCACGAGAAGCAAACTCAACCATGCAGGCGCATATGGTGATGTTGAAGAAGCTATAGGGGCCGCCCCTCCCCCTTGTCCATGGGCCTAAACGCGTTTCACCAACCACTATCGGATGCCACCCACGCCAATCTTGAGAAGCTTTTGGGCACTAAACTCGAGCCAATCGCGATGCTAGGCTTGGAGGATGAGTTGTCCCTGTAGTGAGGCAGACGATAGCAAAGTAGTCATGTCATCTGTTCCACGCAAATTACTGTTGGGAATATGCCCTAGAGCTAATCATGAGATGATGATATTCTGATTGTATCTAAGATTAATAAAGTGTTCATTGAATATCCATTATAGACAACTTGTATTGATTGGCAATTATGTGAATTGTTTGTGAAACTCAATTACTTGAATGGTTATTCTAAAGTTGTCCCTGGTTGGCGTTCTTCTGAGAACACATTTGAATATTAGACCAGCACATGTATTAGTTGATGGCTATGTTTCACAAGTCATGGACATGGAGATGTCAAACTAATAATGTGGGCACATGTCAGACATGTAGGCTGGACTGACCCGTCATGAGAAAGTCTCTATTCACATCATATACGTTATGTCCTTAGACCTAAGATTGTGGTATGTACTCAAGATGTGAAATGACCTACTTAGGGACTGTCAAATGCTACTCCGTAACTGGGTAGTTATAAAGTTGGTCTTTAGGTGGTCGGGAAGCATGCTATGAGACATAGACAATCAAGATGGAATTTTCCCCTCTCTACTCGAGAGAGATATCACTGGATCACTCAAGTGATTGGATCAAAAAATGCATGGCCTTGCTTGGGTTAAGTGTTAACCCACGAGTTGAACCATATATCGAGTGGCAAAGGGAATACCTTGTATATGGTCATAGTGGTTCGTCTGATATGATCTTTGCATGCACGTAGGAGTTGTCACGCCTTGCTAGAGGCCACTGTCAACTATTAGGCAAGTAGGAGTACTCGGCCCATGTCTATGTGTTCGTGAACCCGTACGGTCGCACGCTTAAGGGGCTGGAAGCCTAATCCAGGTTGGACCCGAATTAGACAAGGCTTAGGGTTACTAATGGGCCTCCAACTCATGAGCTCATTAGGGACGCCTATATAAGCAAGGGGTAGGGCGCACAGTGAGGGTTACACGCCTTGAACAGCCGCCGTCGCCCTCCCCACGCTCGCGCCTTCTGCTCCTCGTGGACCTAGCAGTCCAGAGGCACATCGCTTCTTCCCTGTACATGTGGGATACCTCGGATGTGCTGCATCTGGAACACTGGGACGAACCACGCGAGGGGATTGACATGATGAACGACCACGCAACTGCACTGCCTGCTATGACGCGTACGACTACATCGAGTCATCTTTCGCTGCATCCGCGCATCAAGTGGTAATCCTGTGACCTATAACTAGTAGTAGATCCTGGTTTATGAGGCAGAAAAGTTTTATTTTCTGGCTAGCGTAGCACCCTCATAACCCTTCGGTGGTATCAGAGCCGTAGCTGCTCGTTATAGGTTCGGATGATGGCATATGGACGATATGCAGAGATAGTAGTGCGATCTGCTAGTCTTGGTTGCATAGTTTGATTAGATCAATTATGGGGCGGGGTGGTAGATGGAAACTCAATCTATTTTTGTGCTCTTGATGCGTGGTCGTGTAACGATCTACTCATACCGGTCGGTTTAATCCGCCATCTGAGTTAAGTGATACATGTAAGACCATACATGTTGGGCATAGATCAATGAGATTGATCTAGTGAAAATAGAGGTACTCCGAGTGGTTTGGATTCAGGTTGATGAGATCAATCTGATGAGATTTTCATAATAATTTCATAGATGCGATCTGTGTAATCCGGTTTGGTTTTCAGGGCGCTGCCCTAAAACCCACGGGGACCGCGGTTGCTACCTGTCTTAGCGCATAGAATCATTCTATGCCTAACTTGTTTTTGCAGGGTATGTGTATGCATGTAATTCATTCATAGCCTGCGTGTCATGTAAGCAACATGGCTGGAGACATATATGTTGACATTTAATGTATTGACCTGCACGCCGTCTTGTTATCTTGCGACTATGTAATTAGTATAGTCTGCGATAAGATAGTTTTTGGAGGACTTATCACAAGAAGGATGGAAAACATGGATCGTGGAGATTGAGATCACCATGATGGGCAAGATGATGGAGATGGAGATCACCATTCATTAAAGGGCCATACCATGTCACTATGTGTGAATGTGATTCTCATTATTTGTTCTACTTTCACATGCTATTATTTTTTGTCTACATGAGTGCGGTAGTGAAGTAAAATGATCCCTCAGCAATATTTAAGTTAAATGCTTCCCTAAACCTTGCACTGTCATAAGTCTTGTACAATCAGTGGTGGGTCTATGAAATTAGGGTGCCACTGGTTTTCCTCGACTAGGCAGGTTCGTATCGGATACTTACTACAAGAAGGTTTGGTTACTTGAACGAGGTCATCCTAACGGTTAGGGATCTTGAAGCATGGAAAGGTTGAGTGCTTGGCATAGGGATGCTAGCCCAACAACAAGAGTCATATGAGATATGATTAGCAAGGTGTTGCTTACCGATCTACCATACCGACCAGCGGTGATGCTAAAGCTCATTGGTCGGGATGTTAGTTGTGGGTCTTGAATCACTAAGTATCAATTGAGGGATATTGATTTTAGTGGGAGTATATTCTATTTGATACAATTTACTCTTTCATGGATACATTGTCTTAGTATTTTGCATTACTTTTGTTGTATATGTCCGTTCGCAATCAATCATTTTCTTTGCGTACAATTCTTGAGAAAGATAAGTTGAATGGAACAAATTACGCGGATTGGATCCGCAACCTGAGAATTATTCTCAGGGCTGAGAAAAAGGAAGATATTCTAGAAACCCCATTACTAGATGAGCTTGGTGAAAATGCACCTGCTGCTAAAAGAGCCGCTTACAAGAAAGCATGCGATGCTGATCTTGAAGTGAGTTGCCTTATGCTAGCTTGTATGGAACCTGATCTGCAGATGCATTTCGATAACAATCACTCAGTGAACGATATGATCATGGTGCTTGAGGAGATGTTCCACACGCAGGCCAGGACTGAAAGATTCAATGTCTCTAAGGCGCTTGTGGAAACCAAGCTTGCAGAGGGCGCAGCAGTAGGAACACACGTAATCAAGATGGTTGGTTACACTCAAAGGTTGGAGAAGCTAGGCTTCCCAATCGGCCAAGAGTTGGCCACTGATTTTATTCTCTCGTCTCTTCTGCCCAACTATGGAAACTTCATCTTGAACTACCATATGCATGGAGCTGAGAGAGGCTTGAGTGAACTATGTGGTATGCTGAAATTAGCAGAAGCTGACATCAAGAAAGGTGACAGTAGTAGCCAAGTGTTGGTGGTCTAGAACAGACCTTGGTTTAAGAGGTGGGGCAAGAAGAAGGGCAAGGCTAGAGATGAGATCTCTAAGCGAAACCCATCTACTGCTAAGGCTGGTCCATCTGCAAATTCAGACTGCTTTTATTGCAAGGGGAAAGGTCACTAGAAAAGGAATTGCAAGGAATACTTGGCGTCCTTAGAGAAGGATGGCGGTGGTAAAGGTATTACTGCTACTTGTACCCTTGCCATTCATGTTACGGACATTTTTTTCGCTAATTCATATATCAAATCTAGGGTATTTGATACCGGATCGGTTGCACATATTTGCAATACGATGCAGGGAATGATAAGAAGTAGAAGCGTGGAAAAGGGAGAGGTTGACTTCCGTGTGGGCAACAATGCAAGAGTTGCTGCGTTGACCATCGGGATGATGCAACTTCACCTGCCATCAGGATTTATCATAGAATTGAATAATTGTTATTTTGTTCCTTGCTTAAGTCAAAACATTATATCACCTTCATGTTTGATGAAGGATGGTTATTCTTTTGCGAGTAAAGACAATGGTTGTATGATCTCCAAGAATGACATGTTTTTGGCTTTTGTATCCATTGTGAATGGATTATTTATTTTAAATCTTGATGATGCACCTGTCTATAATGTTACTGCTAAACGGCCTCGGCTTAATGAGTTAAGTCCTACCTATATGTGGCGCTTGGGTCATATAAGTGAGAATCGCATGAAGAGGTCCACGATGATGGTCTTCTAACTTCGTTTGATTTTGAATCATATGAGACATGTGAGGCTTGCCTGCTAGGCAAGATGACCAAGGCGCCATTCAAAGGATTTCCTGAGAGGGCGTCTGACTTGTTGGAACTTGTACATACTGATGTATGTGGACCAATGAGCACAACAGCTAGAGGAGGATTTCAATACTTCATAACTTTTACTGATGACTTTAGTAGATATGGATATGTCTACCTAATGAAGCATAAGTCTAAAACATTTGAAAAGTTCAAAGAATTTCATAATGAAGTAGAGAATCAACATGGCAAGAAGATCAAGGCCTTGTGATCTGATCGTGGAGGTGAATATCTAAGTCACGAGTTTAGCAATCATCTTAAGAGTTGTGGAATTGTTCCACAGCTTACACCACCCGGAATGCCTCAGAGAAACGGTGTGTCTGAGCAATGTAATCGGACCTTGTTGGACATGGTTCAGTCTATGATGAGCCAGTCGGACCTACCTTTATTGTTTTGGGGATACGCTCTAGAAACAGCTACTTTCCCGTTGAATAGGGTACCATTTAAGTCTATAGTTAAGACACCATATGAGATATGGACTGGTAAGAATCCCAGTTTGTCTTTTCTGAAAATTTGGGGTTGTGAAGTTTATGTCAAACGACTTATATCAGATAAACTAACACCCAAATTGGACAAGTGCTTTTTCGTGGGATATCTAAAGGAAACTTTAGGGTATTATGTCTATAACCAGATAGAGGGTAAAGTGTTTGTTACTCAAAACGGTGTTTTCTTATAGAAAGAGTTTCTCAAAACAAAAAAGAATGGACAAAAGGTGTATCTTGGAGAAGTTCAAGATGAGCCAGTAGGGACTGACTCTACGAGTGATGCTATTATAGCAGAGCAAGTTGAGACACCCGTGGCAGTGGAGACACCGCCACAACCATGAAGATCAGCAAGACTTCGCGCATTGCATGGGGATTTGTTATTGTTAGATGATGACAAACCGGCGGATTATGCGAAAGCTATGATGGATCCAGATTCTGAGAAATGGCAAAGTGCCATGAGATCCAAGATAGATTCCATGGGAGACAATCAAGTTTGGAACTTGGTTGACCCACCTGATGGGGTTAGACCCATTGAGTGCAAATGGATCTTCAAGAAGAAGAAGTATATGGATGGAAATGTTCACGTCTATAAAGCTCGGCTTGTCGCAAAGGGTTTTTGACAAGTTGAAGGGGTTGACTATGATGAGACATTATCGCCGGTAGCGATGCTTAAATCTATCCAGATCATTCTAGCAATTGCTGCATATTTCGATTATGAGATATGGCAGATGGATGTTAAAACAGTCTTTCTAAATGGGTATTTAGAGGAGGACGTGTATTTGATACAACCCGAAGGTTTTGTTGATCCTAAAAATGCTGGAAAGATATGCAAGCTTAAGAAATCTATTTATGGGTTAAAGCAAGCATCTCGGAGTTGGAATCTTCATTTTGATGAGGTCGTCAAAGGGTTTGGCTTCCGTCAGAATGAAGAAGAACCTTATGTTTACAAGAAGGAAAGTGGAAGTGCTATTGTGTTTCTGATCTTGTATGCGGATGACATACTATTGATTGGGAATGATATTCCTATGTTGCAATCTGTAAAGACTTCACTGAATAATAGTTTTTCTATGAAGGATTTAGGAGAAGCAACATACATCTTGGGCATTAAGATCTATAGAGATAGGTCGAGAAGGCTGATAGGATTAAGCCAGGGTAATTACATTGACAAGATGTTGAAGAGGTTCAACATGCAACGGTCCAAGAAAGGGTTCTTTCCTGTGTCACATGGTGTGCGCTACAGTGATAAGCAGTGTCCTTCCACTGATGCTGAGCGCAACCGCATGAGTAAGGTTCCATACGCTTCGGCAGTTGATTCCATCATGTATGCCATGATATGTACTCATCCAGATGCAGCCTATGCTCTAAGTGTTGCGAGCAGGTATCAAGCCAATCTTGGTGAGAGTCACTGGACGTCGGTTAAAAACATTCTTAAGTACTTACGAAGGACTAAGGATGTGTTCCTAATCTATGGAGGTGAGGAGGAGCTTGTTGTAAACGGTTGCACCGATGCTAGCTTCCAAACCGACGGGGATGATTCACTATCTCAATCAGGTTTTGTGTTCACAATAAATGGTGGTGCAGTTAGCTGGAAAAGTTCGAAGCAGGAGATGTGTCTGATTCTACAACAGAAGCCAAGTACATTGCATCCTCTGGCACTGCAAAGGAAGGTGTCTGGTTGAGGAGGTTCCTCATTGATCTTGGTGTGTTTTCGAATACGTTGGGCCCATTGAATTTACATTGTGATAACAATGGGACCATTGCACAGGCTAAGCAGCCTAGGGATTACCAGAAGAACAAACATGTACTCTGGAAGTTTTATCTCATTCGAGAGTTTGTTAAACGAGAAGAGATCAAACTGTGCAAAATACATACAGATTTGAATATAGCAGATCCTTTGACAAAGGCTCTTCCACAGCCTAAGCATGAGGCGCACATGAGGTCTATGGGGATTAGACATCTAAGAAATTAACTCTAGTGCAAGTGGGAGACTGTTGGGAATATTCCCTAGAGCTAATCATGAGATGATAATATTCTGATTGTATCCATGATTAATAAAGTGTTCATTGAATATCCATTATAGACAACTTGTATTGATTGGCAATTATATGAATTGTTTGTGGAACTCAGTTACTTGAATGGTTATTCAAAGTTGTCCCTGGTTGGTGTTCTTATGAGAACACACTTAAATATTAGACCAGCACATGTATTAGTTGATGGCTATGTTTCGCAAGTCATGGACATGGAGATGTCAAACTAATAATGTGGGCACATGTCAGACATGTAGGCTGGACTGACCCGATATGAGAAAGTCTCTATTCACGTCATATACGTTATGTCCTTAGACCTGAGATTATGGTATGTACTCAAGATGTGAAATGGCCTACTTAGGGACTGTCAAACGCTACTCCGTAATTGGGTAGTTATAAAGTTGGTCTTCAGGTGGTCGGAAAGCATGCTATGAGACCTAGACGATCAAGATGGAATTTGCCCCTCTCTACTCGAGAGAGATATCACTGGATCACTCAAGTGATTGGATCAACAAATGCATGACCGTGCTTGGGTTAAGTGTTAACCCACGAGTGGCAAAGGGAATAACTTGTATATGGTCGTAGTGGTTCGTCTGATATGATCTTTGCGTGCACGTAGGAGTTGTCACTCCTTACTAGAGGTCGCTGTCAACTATTGGGCGAGTAGTAGTACTCGGCCCATGTCAATGTGTGCGTGAACCCATAGGGTCGCACGCTTAAGGGGCTGGAAGCCTAATCCGGGTTGGACCCGAATTAGACAAGGCTTAGGGTTACTAATGGGCCTCCAACTTGTGAGCTCATTGGGGACGCCTATATAAGCAAGGGGTAGGACGCACGGTGAGGGTTACACGCCTTGAACAGCCGTCGTCGCCCTCCCCACGCTCGCGCCTTCTGCTCCTCGCGGACCTAGCAGTCCGGAGGCGCATCGCTTCTTCCCTGTACGTGTGGGAAACCTTGGAGTTGCTGCATCTAGAGCACTGGGACGAACCGCGCGAGGGGATTGACGTGACGGACGACCACGCAACTGCACTGCCTGCTGCGATGCGTACAACTACATCGAGTCGTCTTTCGCTGTATCCGCGCGTCAAGTGGTAATCCCGTGACATATAACTAGCAGTAGATCCTGATTTATGAGGCAGAAAAGTTTTGTTTTCTGGCTAGCCTAGCACCCTCATGACCCTTCAATTACAACCTCATGCGAGCTTACAGTATATCGGTAATCTTCGGCTTACCATTGGGGTGTACGGATTCCTTATTTCTGCTTAAGGACATACATTCTTGAAAAAAAAATACACTGCTCCAAAACATGTTGCACCATAATTTGTACCGGACATAGAGCTTTTGCTCTCTGCACATCACTTTTTTATATACTATGAAACACAGAAAGTCAGGTCGAAACCCGCGTTTTGCCTCATTTATATGCAACGTATTAGAGAAATGTTCTTACTACTCTATCAGACAAGGCTAAAATATGATAATTGAAAGACAAGTCCTATAATCGCAATTATCTCCGCCGCGTGGGCGTGGGCTCTGCCCATGTTATCCGGCTCCCGCGTCACACCTGCCTCTGCCCGCGTGGGTTCCCTCACTTATTAATCCGCAAGCGCCAGCGTATAGTCGTTCCTGCGTCTATTTTGAATCGAGATTTGATCCGATACTCTGATAGATTGCAACTGAACTGAAACCGGTACGTGCACGGTGGCTGATGACGCACTGGCACACACAGACGAGAGGCTACGAGGTCAGGGTGCTTGGCTTGTTCTCTATAGCGTTTAGACCGGCCACGAGTACTGCTAGCAGTCCATAAGTCACGTTCATTTTAAGAACCTGAGTCAAATACGATTGCTATATATATATATATACGACTCCGTGTCTTTCATGTCCTTGTGCTCACAAGATAGGCTTTGATAGAGTTAATAAATACAATTGGCTTAGGATTAGATTACAAACCTGGTTGCTTAAGAGTTGATACATTTTTTAAAAACCGAAAGGGGACCAACCGTAATTTCTTGTCTTCTATAAAGTTTCTGGAGGGTACGTTGCTGGTTCTTGCCCGGATTTGGAGGACGAACAAGAATCTTGTATATCCTCTTTTGATTTGATGGATGGACGAAAGGATATACTATTACCATACTAACTATAAATAATGATCATTATAGAACAAATTATAGCTTCAAAATCATATATAATAAATAAAATAGTTGTTCATTCTACATACTTGCTATATGAGCCATCCGTTATTTATGATCTTGCACGTAAGATTTAAGACTCCTTAAATACTATGTTAAGTTATGATTATTTTAGGAACAGGAGTCGTATACGATTGCTAACTCCTCCTATCCTAGTTTTCAGACAAAAAATACTAGGTCCACAAGTCATATTTATTTTAGGGGACTTGAGTCAAATACAATTGCTATATATAGAACTCTGTATCTTTCATGCTCCTTTTTCTAGGATTTACCGGCGCTACATGTTAAGAGGTGGACATCGTGCTCATCCATAGTGAGGCGTCTGTGCTGGTTTTGTGAACTTCAAGATTTGTCGGTTTAGTTCTTTAGAGGTGTTTATAGGATATGGTTTGCACACCTGTATTCACAGGGAGAGTGTGCGTACATCTATGGACGTCTCCATTGTAATATGTATTAAAACAAAGGGTCCTGCTAGCGCTAGGACGTCCTAACCTTAGGACGGTCAGCGCTAGTAGGCCCGGCCCAATGTTCCTCGTACGCACACACACATACCACCACCCGCCCTCTAACCCCACCCCCGGCACCTCCGCAGCATCCATGCTGGACTCTTACCCCCAACAAGCATGCACGTACTGTGGCATGCATACCCCCGCCGGAATCCACCTGCCACGTCGCGGCAAAAAACAGAACTGCCCCCCCGGGCAAACACCACGAAAACACACACACGAAAGCCCTGACACACACATGTTGTAACAACCCAAAAAATTCGAACTACAAATTTTTTTTTCGACAAAACCTTGAGAGATGTGGTGCGACATGTCATCGTCTACCCCTTACATATGCATCAACCCTAGCATGTCATGCATGGCATT
>CM041640.1:6196201-6206319 GCA_023333625.1 Bothriochloa decipiens
CGTTTGTTTCTTCATTGAGTTTTGAT
This sequence comes from Bothriochloa decipiens, assembly GCA_023333625.1. Classification (NCBI taxonomy): domain Eukaryota; kingdom Viridiplantae; phylum Streptophyta; class Magnoliopsida; order Poales; family Poaceae; genus Bothriochloa; species Bothriochloa decipiens. The sequence goes on from CM041640.1 coordinate 6,196,228, forward strand.
TTGATGACGATCTCTTTTTTTGACCGAATATACGGAGGAGGAATCAAACCGGTGAACGTATAAATTCAACGGCCGGTTTAATGTAGTCTTTTGTCTCCATGCGGTTAGGTAGCTTGAGATTAGTTCAAGCATCGCTTTGTGTTGACAAGTTCAATTCTTTTAAATGTTTCAAATAAAAAACTTATCAACTTCAAAATGACACTACAAATTGCCCGACTCTATTAACTAGAGTCCTGTCTCTAAAATCATTTCTATAGTAGTACGTAGTGTTAAAATATCTTACCCTGTTAGTACACATATATACGGATTACGTACTATTAGTATACGGGTAAATAACTAATAATTAAATATTGAAACCACTCGATTGGCGTCACAACTTAGACGACGCCTAGCTATATATATAATGCGCTGTTTGTATATTCAAGTCAAAATCTGAGGAGCTGTATTAGTTAGACTCAACGGCTCCACACGATAGGAACGTCATCAGTTGTTGACTTTCATACGGAGGCCGCAAATATCAACCCAGGGGTATAAATCATTGGCGGAGCCAGAGGGGCCAACAGGGGGCCAAGGCCTCACCTAACATTGCTGAATTGTTTTTTGAGACCCGCGTAGTGAGACGTGGTGGGAACATGCAGGACGCGGACTTTCTTGATGGCGACTCGGTCTCAAACAAAGTATAGATCGATCTCAACATGCTTGCTTTGTTGATGCTAGACCGGTTTGGTGGAGAGGTAAACAGCAATAATATTGTCGCAATAGACTAGAGTGGCGCGACGGAGAGGGCAACGAAGCTTTTACAGAAGTTGGCGTAACCAGCGAGGTTCGGCGACTCCATTCGCAATCGCTCGATATTTCGCCTCTTCCCTGGACCGAGATACTGTTGGTTGACGCTTAGAACACCAAGAGATTAGATTGTCCCTGAGAAACACCCCATGACCTGAGGTGGATTTGCGTGTGTCAGGATAGCGTGCCCAATCTGCATCGGTGTAAATAGTGAGATCAATGGGTGAGGTTTCGTGGAGGTGTAGACCAAGATCAAGGCTACCCAGAAGCAAGATGCGCTTTATAATGGCTAGGTGAGGTTTTCGGGTATCATGCATATACAAGCAACTCTGCTGAACAGCATATGCAATATCTGATTAGGTGAAGGTGAGATACTGAAGGGCTCCAGCGAGACTGTGATAGCTACTGGGATCCGCAACCGAAGTACCATCAACAAGAAGCTTGGAGTGAGTATCGACAGGAGTGCTGTAGGTTTTGTAGTGACTCATACCAGCACGGTCCAGAATATCCAATATGTATTGTCGCTGAGAAAGAAATAAATTGTCATCTATGCACTGGGCACTGACCCCCAGAAAGTGACGAAGAGGCCCCATGTCTGTCGTAGAGAATTCCGGATGAAGTGCTGCATAAATATGTTGAAGGAAGCTCGAAGACGATGCAGTGAGAACAATGTCATCAATATACATTAGAAGAAAAGCCACATCTACACCTTGACGGAAGATGAACAGTGAAGTGCCAGAAAGTGTTTACATATAGGCAATAAAGGAGCTAAGAATAGCAGCCCTACTTGCCGGATTACTCTGACGGAGATTTCATCCGGTTTTCATTAAGAGGAATATAGAAAATACAAATAGTCAGGCTACCGATGGCAGCCGCGTATTAATAAGCTGACCGGGGTTCAAACCTTAGCTATTGAATACATTGTTTTTTTATTACATGCGGAAAGAATTTTGCGACCATAGCTCTATCAAAGCTCCAACTGGCGCGAAATTTTTTAACGCTGCTAATTTTTTTCAAAGCGTACTATATGCTGTAGTCGGTTGGGTAATTAACCTGAGGGGAAATAAACTAGATACTATTTGCGTTTACTAATTTAGGGGCTTCCATTATACAGTATTATTTATTTGGGCCTGGTAGCTAGTGTATATTAAGGGCCTGAACCATGAGTGCAGAAAGCATACCTGCACGTCGGCTCGTCTCTCACGGAGACGGGACGGCAAATTCACACGGAAGGAATCGCCGCCCCCTTCCTCGTATTCTCCGACTCATCATCGTCTCAGAAATAAAAATTCCCTAACCCTCTCGTGATCTCTTTAGTCTTCCCGGCCAAGCACGGAGGCGCATATGTGCCCAGAGACGAGTCCGCGAGAAATATATGCCCGTATAAACTATATCTAATCTTCATCTTCCAATGTACTCCTAATTAACCTTGGCTGCCCCCTTCCTGGCTCTGCATCGTCCAAATACGAAAATTCCTTGCGTTGACTTGTCCTTTCTACACACATGTATATACAAGTCCATGAATCAAATCGTGTTCGCACGAGAGTTAGAATTATGTGAGACACTCCTTTTCAAAAGAGTTATGCGGGACCCGGTCAAGTGGAAGAATAGGAGCAAGTAGAGTGGAACGACTTCTTTTTTTTTTTTTTGTGACAAGAGCGTGGAACGAAAGGAAAAAGCAAAAGAGCACGGAGAGTTCAAGTCCTGCAGCGGATGCACGATTAGTTGTCACTGCTAATGGTGAAGATAGTCAGGCACTAGTGCCTATACAGTGGACAGACCTACAGGGAAGAAGACCAATAAATATATCTGTTGGTGAAGAAATATTTTCCAGGTCACTGCTGTGCTAATGGTGAAGAAATACAAATTACGACAACATTCTAGTATCGAAGCAAGCGTCAAGCATCGTCCAAATACGAAGATTCCTTGCGTTGACTTGTCCTTTTATACACAGTAACCCCATATAAAAAATCCATCAATCAAATCGTGTTCCCGAGTTAGAATTATGTGAGACACTCCTTTTCAAAAAGAGTTATGCGAAACATGACTATTAGAAGTTTACGTGGTAAATTTAATTAGGCCTTGTTTAGATACATATAAAATTATAATTTTTTTCACTTTCTCTATCACATCAATCTTTAGCCACTTGTATGGAGCATTAAATATAGATAAAAAATTAACTAATTGCACAGTGTAGTTATAAATTATGAGAAGAATCTTTTAAACCTAGTTAGACCATGATTGAATAATAATTACCAAATACAAACAAAAGTGCTACAGTATTAAAATTGCAAAAAGTTATAATCTAAACAAGGCCTTGGTCCTAGTCGAAGTTGCTTATCTGCTTGCCGCACTCTTCATTTCCTGAACACATATGTTTAATGTCTTTTTATTCATGTTTATAGTTTTGCTCCGTTGTGTATTGCAACATTTTTCATGACGTCTTGTCCTTGTAGGCCATGTCAGGAACAGGACGTCATGAATCTATATATTCAGCTTTCAAAACTTGATCTTATTACTTATTGCAACTTTATTTTTCTTAATTTAGTCGTTGAAGCACTATTGCTTCTTCAACTTATTCAAAATCCGCTTTTTTAGTTTATTAGAAAATAGACTCGGTTACAGCTATCATATAACTCCTATAAAGCTAAAACTCACTAGGGTATTTCTCGCCGCAAGTTACTATTCTTAATATGTAAGCTATCCACATCAATAATTTATTACAATTTACAATTATAGCCAACTAGCTGGCACATTTAATTATGATAGTTTCTCTTTATTCACAAATATGCATTTAATTATTCACAATGATGTGTCCAACCATTCATCAAAATTAATTTAAAATATTTTATTTCATATAACTATAGATATAAATAGTACAATTTCTTTATAAAATATCTAAAATCCCCGCAGCAACGTGCGAGGTATTCACTTAATTCTTAATTATTATAATGGCATAAAAGTTGTTTTTTATGCTCTAAATGTTCAATTCTACTATTAAAAAATTTATTTGACTTATTACATATTTTATTTGTAATTATGTACCACTTATTATTAATAACTAATTAGGTATATGCTATATTATTTTTAATAGGAATGTATATATTAATTTAAGCACCTAAACAATTACGGTCATATATGGAGTATGGGTATAATTTTAAATGAACGACATTATAACTTCTTTGTAATACTAAATGAATGTTATTATAATTTATGTGTCATTCGTTAAGATAATATTTACATGATTACTAAATTATAAAGAAAATGTATTTATTGCTTATGCATTCATGTATATATATTTGGTTCACATATGGTTGCACAAGAATGTACTCCCTCAGTTCCAAATATTAAGTGGCTTTGACTTGTTTGGTATATCAATATTTGCTATGTATCTAGACATATTGTTATATCTAGATACATAGCAAAGTAGATGCACTAAAAAAGTTAAAATAAATAATTAGAAATAAAGGGAGTACAATTAGAATCAGCTAATTTTTATATATAACAGTGGTACGGTGCAGAGGCGAAATAATTTGAAACATAGATGGTCGTCACTAGATGTTGGTAACCTAGATTAATTTGAAAGATCATATTATTTTGTTTTAAATATGAAATAGGTCTTAATTAAGATGGTATGGGTAGGTACTATGGGTAGTTATAAGATGCAGAGTACCTTTCGTAATAGTAGGTTGGGTAACAATGGTATATATGGTAGGTATAAATTAATTGAAGAGTACCTTTCGCAATAGTACGTCGGGTAACTAATATATAAATCTGAAGTGTACTTTATGATATTTTTAAAATGACTGAGTGGTACTTTATGTTTTTTTCATAAACACAAATGTATATATCAGTGATGATTAGAAGTAGTAAGGGCTTCTCCAGTGGGCTTTTCAAAACCTGACTCATGTGCTAACGACTGATCGAATGTGAAGGAATCGATGCGAACAGATGAGACGATTCACGAAGATTTTCTTTCTAGAGTTACGGGAAGGAGCTGTGCGATAGAGAGAGAGGAATGGCTGAAAGAGGAGAGGAATCGCCGTATGGGAGAGACAAAAGGCAGACCTAGAAAATCTGCCTGGAACCGAGGCACCGAGGCACATTATAGGCATCGAGGCATTTTCAAATTGGCACCAGGCATAGTTGACCAACGTAGGAACCACCTGAATAAAGAAATGCGCCTGGCACCCAAAATGATGGAGCATGTGAAGGGCAACCAAACAGATTCATCCGCGGACGAAGCATCCACGACAACTTTCACTCTGTTTAGCTCACTTGCCCCTACCTCCACGCCGAGCGCTTCCCGACCCTGCTACTCAAGATTGACCTGGCCAAGGCCTTCGACACGGTCGCTTGGCCTTTCCTGCCGGAGGTACTCGAGCAGCTAGGCTTCCCAGCGAGATGGAGGGAGTGGATATCGGCCATGCTACGCTCCGCAAGCACAAGGGTGCTCGTCAACGGCCACCCTGGACAACATATCTGTCATGCCCGCGGTCTACTCCAGGGCGACCCACTCTCTCCGCTCCTATTCGTTATCGTCATGGAGGTGCTTAATGCAATGATCACCGAGGCCGACCGCCGGGGACTCCTCACGCCTCTCCCCAGGGATGCTTCCCGCTGCCGTGTGTCGGTGTACGCTGACGACCTGGTCATCTTCTTGGAGCCAACGTGTGAAGACTTGACCTGCATGCATAGACTACTGGAGATCTTTGTCGGGGCCTCTGGTCTCTTGACCAACATCGATAAGTGCACCTTCACCCCGATCGGATGCTCCGAGGAGGATATGGCGTTGGCTTTACAGGCGTTCCCCTGTAGGGTGGAGGCCTTCCCCACCAAATACCTTGGCGTGCCGCTCTCGATCAACAGACTAACGCGCACCGGGGAGCAGGCGGTGGTCGACTCAGTGGTAGGCCGGATTTCGACCTAGAAGGCCGGCCTCCTGAACGATGTAGGATGCGTGACCCTCACTCACACCATGCTTTCTGTGATCCCAGTGCATGTTTCAATCTGTTGCGCACTCTCGGGATGGGCCATCGATGCCATCAACAAAGCGAGAAGGGGTTCCTACGGGCTGGTGCACAAACAGTCACTGGCAGCAAATGCAAGATTGCCTGGCAGTTGTGTGCTCTTCAGGTGATTTGGGAGGGCTCGGCCTACCGGACCTGCGTATCCTTGACTGTGCCCTCCGCCTTCGTTGGGAGTGGAAGCGTAGTGAATGCCCGGATGCTCCTGGGCCTCGCTCCCAGCGCCGGTGGAGCACAATATCACGGAGATGTTTGATGCCTCGACGTCCTTTGTGGTGGGCAACGGCGAGCTGGCCAGGTTCTGGACCGACCTTTGGCTGCCAGCGGGCAGGCTGTGCCACCTAGCGCTAGCGGTTTTTGCTTACCATGCCTAGGAAATGGAAACGTCAGTTGGTCAAGGATGCCCTAGCAGACAACTAACGGGCTTGGGAAGCGACTGCCGTCTCCATGGTACCGTTCACGTCTCAGTTCTTGCGACGGCCGTTAAGATGGTGTGGTGCTGGACTGCCAATGGTCGATACTCCAGCTCCTCAGCCTGCCTTCCCTTCTTCGTTGTTAGAGCCTCCATCCGGGGGGCAAAAGAGATGTGGAAGGTGTCCTGTCCTCCCTTCTTCGTTGTTAGATCCTCCATCCGGGGGGCAAAAGAGATGTGGAAGGTGTCCTGCCCTCCGAAGGTGAAGTTCTTCTTGTGGCTCGCTCTACACGGATGACTCTGGACTGTGGAACAGCGCAAGCGTTTTGGCCTAGAGGACAACGACGACTGCGTGCTCTGTGAACAAGAGGCCGAGCATGCGGACCACTTACTATGCTCTTGCGCCTACACGAGGGAGTTCTGGCATCGCTTGTTGCTCTGCATAGGTCTTGGACACATGTACCTGGTGATTGGTGACACTCTGCTCGACTGGTGGCTACGCTCGCGGGACACACTGACAGGAATGCAGTGCGGCGGCTTCGACAGCTTCGTCCTGCTGGCCTCCTGGATGACTTGGAAAGAACACAATCGCTAGATGTCCGATCATGTCTCCTCGACGACTTCAGCGGTGCTTGGACGTATCAAGGACGAGGCCGAGGATTGGCTGGCGGCTGGATTCCGGGTGATGGCGCCAGTCCTCGCAGCCTAGGGCAACTTTTTTCACCACTTCGGAGGAAAAGAGTTTCCTTCGGCGACTTGTGTAAGTATTCGGTTCGATCATCCCTTGACATCTCGCCATCCGAAGTGTCGAAATGTAAAACATAATATCTTCTCTTAATGAGGTACGTGCAAGTTGCAACGCACGTTTTAGAAGAAAAAGAAATACAAGGTACCATGCAGAAGCGGGGCCGGCGCAGATCTCAACCCAACCTGTGACGTTGAGATAAGCTCGACGGGCTCTTACAGGTATGGAATTTTCGGTCTACGGTAACTCGTCAGTCGTCACGGGAAGGAGACTGAGAAGAGCGACGGAAACATCAAAGAAGTCGCCGTAGTGTGCCGGGTCCATAGGGCTAATAGGATTTTTATTCGGAATCGGACGAGGAAAAGTCAAGACTCGTGTTACGACTGCGGATGCCCTAATACTCCAGTAACATAAGATAAGTGCCGGCCGGGCTAGCAGGCAGCAACAGCTACACCTACCGTACCTCTATTATATAAATCCAACCCGTGTCCCATGCATCTGCACTTCGAACCAAAGCAATGCAAGTACGTGCTTCCTTCTGACCTTCTCCGGTTTACCCTCTGACCTCTACACCGACGACCCTCCCTCTCTGGCGCAAGCACTCGTCGCTCGTAACAACATGGTCAAGCATGGCACCACCATCACGGCCGTCTCAACGGTGGCACCGGCGCTGCCGGTGAAGGAACACCGACTGCCGGTGTCGAACCTGGACCTCATGCTGCCGCCCATGGACGTCTGCGCCTTCTTCTGCTACAAGGACTGCGGTGGCCGCGGCCACAACCTGGCCGCGGTCCTCAAGGAGGCGCTGGCAAAGACGCTGGTGGCGTACTACCCGCTGGCCGGGGAGGTGGTGGCCAACGCGGCAGGCGAGCCGGAGATGCTGTGCAGCAGCCGCGGGGTGGACGTCGCGGAGGCGACCGCCGACGGCACCGTGTTGAGGGACCTCCGCCTGGGACTGCCCGATGAGAGCTTCGAGCCGTTCGTGCCCAAGAAGAAGGCCGACGCCGTCATGGCCGTGCAGGTTCGCTCCATTCGTATTCGTATATATCTATATCTATATATTTATGTACCTTTTTTTGTCAAGTGCGATACATCCGATTTCAAAACATATTGGCTCGTGTAAATTTTGACACCTACATTTCAAAAATAGGTAAGCATGACAATATAAGCAATAGAATTATTCTAGACTTGGGAACTACTCCTCCCTCCATCCTAAAATATTTGTCGCTATGATTTACATGCCAATAACTTAGATTTGATTTATAAAAATATGTTTAACATTTTATCTCAAATAACTTAGACTTGATTTATAAAAATATGTTTAACATTTTATCTCAAATAAATTTATTAAAAATAGATTTAAATATTTATGTAATGATACTAATTATATATTATAAATATTAATATTTTTAAATATATATTTAGTCAAAGTTGTGTCTCCAGAAATGAAAATGGCAAAACTTCGGAACGGAGGGAATACATGGAAGAAGATAACCGTCTCTGTATCCATCTCTACGAGCATGACGTGGCCAAATAGGAATTTGGGTTGGTCAGAAAAAGTCGCTGGACCAAGTCCCTGGATTAATTTTGGATAGCGGTGATTAGACTATATATATAAGTACGTGATATCCATGATAGGAGTTTGATCACGTCCGAATAAAATTATAGTAATCTAGGTACAAATCATGATGTTCAGGATTTGGGCGTCTACAAGAGAATTTAATAATTTGTTTATAGACAATTACGCATATTGGATGAGCGAACCTATCGTCGGTGCAATTGGTGGTGGTTGGTTGTTTTTTCTATGTACAAAAAAAAGGGGGTTTCAGCTTCCGAACTGAACACAAAGACGATGTAGCTGACTTGTAACTTCTCACGAATTGTTGCAAACTACACAGCCCAGCACTATGAACTTGCTATAATCATGATATCATCATTCATCACAATTGACAAGTCTAGCACATGCATACAGGTGACCAAGTTCAAGTGCGGCGGCGTCGTGGTCGGGAGCACCTTCGACCACCGCGTTTGCGATGCCTACTCCATCAACATGTTCCTCGTCGCGTGGGCCGCAGCCGCCCGTGGCAGCTCAGCGCCTCCGGCCCCATCATTCGACCGGTCGTTCCTCGCGCCACGTGAACCACTCTCCACCGCCGCCGGCAACCTCGCGGACCGCCTCAACATCCCCATGAGCCGAGTGTCGGCCTTCCCAGACGCAGCTGTCGCCAACCGCATTTTCCGCGTGTCCGGCGCTGATATCGCGGCGCTTCAGGCCTCGGCGGGGTCCGGGCGCACGAAGCTGCAGGCCTTCACGGCGCACCTGTGGCAGCTCTTCGCCAAGGCCGCAGCGGCCTCACCGCGCCAGCAGCCGTCGTGCTGCATGGGCGTGGTGGTGGACGGGCGCGGTCGCCTCCGTGCCGACGGCGCCATGAAGGCGTACTTCGGCAACGTGCTGACCATCCCCTACGGCGTCATGGGCACCGACACCCTGAGCGCCATGGCGCTCGCCGACGTGGCGGACGACGTGCACCGGTGGGTGGCGGAGGCCGCGACCGAAGAGCACTTCCACGACCTCGTCGACTGGGTGGAGGCACACAGGCCGGAGCCCTCGGTGGCGAGGGCGTATCTGGGAGGCGGCGAGGACGCGGCGGCCTGCGTGGTGACGTCGGGACTGCGGCTCGCCCTCGGCGAGGTGGACTTCGGGTGGGGCCGGCCGGCGTTCGCGTCGTTCCACTTGCCAAGCCCCGGAGGCTGCGGGTACGTGATGCCGATGCCGAGCGTGTGCAGGGACGGCGACTGGGTGGTGTACGTGCTCGCGCCGCCGGAGGTGCTGGAGCTGATGGAGGCGGAGGCCTCGGTGTTCAGACCGCTGGAGAGTAGCTACATGTTCGGCTGAATTGAGCTCCTGGCCGGCTGGGATTGGCAGCTGCTGGGACGAGATGGCGCCAACGTGACAATCATGTCGTCCGTGGGTGCATGTGTCATGTGTCTGTTTCGTGGTTTACGTTATGTTGGGTTTCCATCCATATTACTGTGTATGTGTGTGCCGTGTAACACGTACGTAATGATGCTACGTGGGGTCTAGGTATACTTACGTAATAATTTTGCTTCATTTTCAATAA
>CM041640.1:6221319-6324986 GCA_023333625.1 Bothriochloa decipiens
GGTGGCGTGGCCACGGCAGGCCCGTGTCCGCGTGCTGCGCTGCGATGCCCAGGTACCAGTGCAGAGTTCGTGCAAGGCCGTGTGGTTTGTGACAGCCCTGCGGCGGCAAGACAAGGGCCATTCTCCACCGTCCCGTGAGTGTGCGCCGCGAGTGCCGAACTGCGGCGGGTGGTCGCCCTGGCAGCGAGGGAGGCGAGGCAAAGGAACGTGATTTCCCCAAGGTGCGTGTGTGCACGGCGAGTCAGGCGTCCGGTGGTTCGTCACATGGCTCCGGCGGGTGCGGCCAGACGGTGATGCCGCGCCGTGCGTGTGTGACTCCCTAGCGCCGAGCAAGACGACGGGGGTCAAGGCCGGGCGCGGCGAGCAGAGCAGAACGAGACCGCGGCGTGTGCGGAGGCGATGGGTCGCGGCTGCTTGTAAGGCGGTGGACGGCAAGGGGCTAGGAAGTCGGCAATCTTGGGCTCCTGAGTTCCCGTGTTCGGCAAGGTCGCGGTCATGGCGAGGTCGTGTCCGTGCGTTCCATGTATGTGACCGCGTTGCCGTGTACGCGGTGGTGACCGTGAAGGGCCGCGGTGAGCTGTGTGGGCGCAGGCGTGCGTGTGTGGCTGCGTCCCAGCCGGACCCAGGAAACTCCGATCCAGGAGGGGGGAAAAAGTGGAGTTAGGAATCAGCTCCCATTATTTTGGACGAAGTTATTTTGGAGTACAAATCATGCATAGCAGTACCATTACTATGGCAGAATTCGCAAGGCCTTGCCGTAATCTATCATGTCATCATACATCCCATCCAGCATCTTATACTTGTAGTCGAACCCTTCCTTCATCAGTTTCCCGGATGACACGCGTACTCTCGGCTTCTCAAGCAGCTCGCCGGAGCTGCAGGCAAAATGGCTGCACATAGTAAATCACTAATCGTCGTTCGTCAGAGCAAAGTGATTGCGGATTCTTACAGCAGCTTCGTCTTCACAGTGTACTGCGGATACTTCTCAGTCAGGAAGCGCGCGAGCTCGACGATGGTCGTGTTGAGGCTGCAGCAGAGATACCTCCCCGTGGCCGCCTCCTGCTCGGCGAGGAACACCTCGGCGCGGCAGACGTCGTCGACGTGGACCAACGCCACCTTGCCTGACCCCTTCTCAATCGCTCTCAGCACGGCGAACTCTGCCTCGTCGCCTGAAACAGTGACGCCGTCGAACACGGAAGAGCTGACGACAAAGGATGGCCTTGGATCGCGATCTGGGCCTCACCGGATAGAAGGGAGAGACAGTTGGGGACGCTGGTGCGTGCGCTCGGTGCCGGTGCCGCGCCGACGCTGACGACGGGGCAGACGGTGACGAGGCTGACACCGTGCTCCTCCGCGAACCTGGTCGCTGCCTTCTCCAGGAGGACCTTGGACACCGGGTACCCCTGTGATACGCGTTCCAGACTTTCGTCAGAGCAAGGAACGGTGCAGAAAGTGAACTGAGCTGAAGGTGTGCACGCGTTCGTACCCAGCGACCGGACTTGGTGGAGGTGAGGTACTCGACGTCGGACCAGGACTCCTCGTCCAGAACGTGCCCGTCGCCTTGCGGCTGCTGCCTGATGATCGAGGCAGCCGACGAGGTCAGGATCACGCGCTTCACCGTCCCGGCCTTGACGCACGACCTCATCACGTTGAGAGTTCCTCGGACGGCGGGCTCGATCACTTCTTTCTGCTATGACGCGACCGAGTTGGTTTCAGGCTTTGATTGTTACTAACTACTGCCTGGTAGATGCAAAATCGTTCAGGACATGCTCACTGTCAAGCTAGCTCACCGTCAAGCTTTATCCAAAAGCAAAATCGTTTGTTTATGGGGAAAGTGGCAGTTTTCCTTCTCTCTCTCTCTCTCTTTGTGCCACGCCCCACACAGGCAGTACCTGAGGATTCTCTGACATGAGAATCACCGGAGCGGCAACGAGGAAAGCGTAGTCGCAGCCGGCGACGGCGTCGTCGAAACTGCCTTCGTCGTCGAGGTCGGCGCGGAAGACCTCCAGGGGGCCCAGCACCTGCAGATCCTTGAGGTGGGAGTTCTTCATGTCATCTGCAGTTTCAGAATCAAAACGGCCAAGCACGTTTGGTGTGAATTTGGTTTGCAATAGCTGATGCATCTTTGTCACTTCTGCTAATATAGGATTCGATTCCAGATGTATGTAGGCAAGATTAGCACCCTTCAATTTTCGCGACAACAGCGAAAGATTTCACCTGATCGATGATCAGACAAACTGGAACGAGAAAAAACTTAGTTGAAAAGGAAGAGACCGAACCGGGGTTCCTGACCATCGTCTTCACGACATAACCCTTCTCCAGCAGCATCTTGATGAGCGCGGAGGCGATGTACCCGTTCCCTCCGGTGACACACGCCGTCTTCTTCCTGTCGTCGGTCGACATCATCGCCGGCCGGCGCTCCTCACAACAGAATGGAAAGAGGAAAAATCAATCGCTCGCTCCGCAGAGTTTCAAATTTTTAATCAGCAAGGAACAGACAAGATCTTCACTAGGGAGAAAGGCAGAGTGGTCCTGCCGGCTCGGTGGTTGCTTCCTGGCTGTTGTTGTCAAGTGGCAAACGCGGACAACTCCATTGACTCATGCTGTTGTTCTTCATTGGGGTTTTCAGTCATTTCGCCCTGATAACAAATAATGAAAAACTGAGGCCCTTCCCTCTCTTGTTCAACACATCTAGCATACTAGTTTCTTAACTAATGCTTCACCATAGTCTTTAAGCTAATGAGACATAATTATTGAAAATCCTACTACCAAAACTAATCTGAATCCCTTACGGGATCTATCATTTTTCTAATGTGTGATCTTTATCTGATCGTGATAGATTTGATAAGCTTTTTTTTTAAAGGCGGCAAGAACACTTGCCGATTTTTATTGGATGAGGAAAAAGAAAAAAGAGAGAAAGGTAAAATAATTACAAAGCCTACTTTAGCTGCAAACACTACTATATAAACAAACTGGAAGCCACAAAAGAAAAAGAAAACGAACAAAGCGCCTACTAAACCATCTGTTCCTGATTCTATCTCTCTTTCTATTCTTATCTGACCGTCGGGTTGTTTGCTCTCTGGTCACTTGGGTTGGTTGTAGACTCTTGTTTTGGAATGTTCTGCTATTTCTTTTCTTCCAAACATACCACCAAAAATAAACCACATGACCGTGTTCCCTGAGCACAAATGGCTAATCTGGAAAATAGATAATTTGAGAAGAAGTTTTCTATGGATGGGAGAAACGCCTCATAAAGTTTTTGGAGGCCATTCACTTGTCAATTGGCCCACGTCATGCCTACCCGAGCTCAACGCAACATGACTCTGGCGCACGCACAAGACAACCATAGTAGCAGCCCAGGTTATAAATGACAACCAAAAATTGCAATATGCTTTGTTGGAATGTGCGGGGCCTTAACGATGGAGTCAAACGTACCTGTGTTAGATATCAAATTGTCTCGACTGGGGAATGATAGTTTGTCTGCAAGAAACAAAGATAGTAGTCTGGACGAAAAGCCTAATAATGGAAACAGCGGGGAGTAATCTTGCACAAAACATGGCATTTCTACTGGGACAACTGGAGGAATCTGATAGCAGCCTCGTCTAGGTTTTCTTTCGTTTGGACAACCCCAGCACTACCCACAACACGATTTCAACGACCATAACCATGCTAGCGGATAATACAGAATGGTCTATAACTGGTGTGTATGACCCTCAATCAGACGATGATAAGTTCCTTTTCATGCAGGAATTGATGGACATAAAACAACATATGCGGCAGGCATGGCTAGTACTTGGGGACTTTAGCTTAATATATAGTGTACAACATAAGAACAATGACAGGGTCAATTTGTCCCTCCTCAATGGCTTAGGAATACCGTAGACAAGCTACTGCTGGTACCAATTGAGCTGAGAAGGAGAAAATTTACATGGTGTAATGACCAACAGAACCCAACGATGACAAGAATTGATCATTTTTATGCCTCGCTAGAATGGCTGGATATATTTCCTAGGACAGAACTACAAGCCTTAGAATCACTGGGGTCAGACCATTGTGCATTATTTTTACAAGGTGATGTGGTGCATGATTTTTGTAGGGGCTTCAGATTTGAATCTTATTGGACTACTTGTCCAGGCTTCATTGAAACCATTAAAGAGGTCTGGGACAAACCGGTCAATACTCAAGATGCCATCCTAAGAGTACATGTGAAATTGCTAAGAACCGCAAAGGCTCTGAAAATGTGGATCTTCTAAAATTCATCCTCCACATTTTCAGAGCCTTTGCGGTTCTTAGCAATTTCACATGTACTCTCAGGATGGCATCTTGAGTATTGACCGGTTTGTCCCAGACTTCTTTAATGGTTTCAATGAAGCCCAGACAAGTAGTCCAATAAGATTCAAATCTTAAGCCCCTACAAAAATCATGCACCACATCACCTTGTAAAAATAGTGCACAATGGTCTGACCCCAGTGATTCTAAGGCTTGTAGTTCTGTCCTAGGAAATATATCCAGCCATTCTAGCGAGGCATAAAAATGATCATTTCTTGTCATCGTTGGGTTCTGTTGGTCATTACACCATGTAAATTTTCTCCTTCTCAGCTCAATTGGTACCAGCAGTAGCTTGTCTACGGTATTCCTAAGCCATTGAGGAGGGACAAATTGACCCTGTCATTGTTCTTATGTTGTACACTATATATTAAGCTAAAGTCCCCAAGTACTAGCCATGCCTGCCGCATATGTTGTTTTATGTCCATCAATTCCTGCATGAAAAGGAACTTATCATCGTCTGATTGAGGGTCATACACACCAGTTATAGACCATTCTGTATTATCCGCTAGCATGGTTATGGTCGTTGAAATCGTGTTGTGGGTAGTGCTGGGGTTGTCCAAACGAAAGAAAACCTAGATGAGGCTGCTATTAGATTCCTCCAGTTGTCCCAGTAGAAATGCCATGTTTTGTGCAAGATTACTCCCCACTGTTTCCATTATTAGGCTTTTCGTCCAGACTACTATCTTTGTTTCTTGCAGACAAACTATCATTCCCCAGTCGAGACAATTTGATATCTAACACAGGTACGTTTGACTCCATCGTTAAGGCCCCGCACATTCCAACAAAGCATATTGCAATTTTTGGTTGTCATTTATAACCTGGGTTGCTACTATGGTTGTCTTGTGCGTGCGCCAGAGTCATGTTGCGTTGAGCTCGGGTCTTGTAATGAAGAGTACCCCTATGTAGACACTTTTGGAAATATGAAATCTTGATGTAGGTCAGTGGCAACAAAGCCAGCCTACCAATAGTGTAACATGTCTTATATTACAACACTAGCACCCGTAGGTGCCAAATACCAAATCGTATACTGTCCCGGTCACCAGTTCAACTACCAAACTGGGTTTGATCACCCACCCACTGCCACTATGGGCTCTACGATACATTGTGCCGAATGCCCAAACTCCGTTGCATGGAGGAGTTAACATGACGCTGGGTCTAGGCCTCCAACACTACCTGGGCCGTCGTCTTCTTGCTGTTGGCTCCCACCTTCATCTTCTTCCCCCCCTCCTCGATCAGGACTTGGATGGCACTGGAAGTGTTGTGCATAAAAATTGAAATTAGGGTCATCTTGGTCATCGTTTCCACTGGCTTCACCTGTTAATTCCCCTAGTTTCTTAATTAGCAGATCTTGTGCCACTTGCATACAATCTTTACCTACTTTCTGTTCAGCCTTTTTTGCTAACCAAGTACTTCTTCTCTGAGTTGAGATGTTTAATTAGGGGATCAAAGCTCTCCTGACATGGTCAGTAATTGGAGTTTGGGGAACTTCTTGTAGGATCGGATGATGAATAGGTGCTTGAATCGATTCTAGGAATGTCTCTACCGTTAGGTGTGCCATAATGCTATTATCCATGTGTGAAGCAGTGGCAGTGGCATGGTCTGGATGGATAGTTGCGTTTTCAGCAAAATTTGGTTCCTGATCTATTGCTGCTTTTCAGCAACATTTTCAGTTGGATGGTCAGGGTGGTTAGCTACATTTTCAGCCCAGCATGGTTCCTGATCTATTGCTGCATTTTCAGCTGCACTTTCAGACAAGCATGGTTCATGGTCTATTGCTGTATTTTCAGATATATTTTTAGCCAAACATGGTTCCTGATCTATGCACGGGGCCAAACTTGCCTCAGGAGCTTGCATCGAACTAGGATGTATATTGTCCGGCCCTGACTCGATAAGTCTAGAACTGATGTCATCGGCTTGACCATTTTGGAATTGGCAGACAGGTTGATTTAACAATCCTTCTACATTCATAGCCAGCTGGGGA
Source organism: Bothriochloa decipiens (assembly GCA_023333625.1). Lineage (NCBI taxonomy): Eukaryota > Viridiplantae > Streptophyta > Magnoliopsida > Poales > Poaceae > Bothriochloa > Bothriochloa decipiens. Next base: position 6,227,630 of record CM041640.1, read on the forward strand.
GGGATTTTGGTCGACTTCAGAAATATTTGCCATTATTGAGGGAGGCTCTGGTGGGGAGGCATTACTCACCATGTTGTTGCTAACCATAGCCAGCTCCACGTTCATCAGCTTGATAGTCTCCACCATCACTTGCTGTACCTCTTCAGCCATCCCCGGCTTGATGGTGGGTTTGTCATTGCAAAATTACTTATATTGTTTTGAATAATTATTGTGCAGATCTTTGTCTGATTGAAAATAATTGCCATCTTTTTTTCAACACATTCTAATTCAATCCAACTGCACTTATTTTGCCTTTTAACTTGACAGAGGTATAGAACCAGCATATACGGTTCAGCACACTTGCAGGAGGGTTCTGAGTTCTGACTATTCGAGTCCCGATCACCGGCCGAAAGCAGAGGAGCACCACATCAGTTTGGCAGGATTCCCAGGGCCTTGCCATACTCGACCATGTCGTCGTACATGTCATCCAGCGTTGTGTACCTGAACTCGAACCCTTCCTTCACCAGCTTCTCGGACGACAGACGCACTCTCGGCTTCTGAAGCCGCTCGCCGGAGCTGCAGGCAAACGGTATCACAGTCAGTCACCGGTGCAAAAATGTCGTCAGAATCCAGAGCTGCGAGGCCGATCCTTACAGCAGCTCGTTTTCACGCCGTACTGCGGGTACTTGTCCGCGAGGAAACACGCGAGCTCGGCGATGGTCGTGTTGAGGCTGCAGCAGATATACCTCCCCGCGGCCGAGGCCTCCTCGGCGACGAACAGCTCGGCGCGGCAGACGTCGTCGACGTGCACCAGCGGCACGCCGCCGGTTTCCCTCTCGATGGCGTCCAGCACCGCGAACACTGCCTCGTCGCCTGAAGAAAATGGTACGTACAAAATGACAACCATGCACATGTGTCATCCACACCAAACCTCCGATCCGAGGTCTTACGTGTTTAGCGCCTAGTTCAATTGAGTGAGTCTGTTCAATTGAGTGAGTCTCACCGGACAGCAGGGAGAGGCAGTTTGGGACGCTGGTGCGCACGGTCGGGGCCGGCGCGGTGCCCACGGTGATGACGGGGCAGACGGTGACGAGGCTGATGCCGTGCTCCGCCGCGAACCTGCACGCCTCCTTCTCCAGGAGCACCTTGGACACCGGATAGCCCTACAAGCAAGCACATCCAGCCAGCGCCGTAGTTCTCAACTACTCGTCGTCAGCGAGCAATGGTTGCAAGGGCTGCATGACTTGCGTGGTAACGTACCCATGGCCCTGGAGGCTTGTGGGCACTGAGGTACTCGACGTCGGACCAGGAGTCCTCGTCCAACACGTGGTCGTCGCCTTGCAGCTGCGGCCTGCAGGAGACCGCGGCCGCCGACGAGGTCAGGACCGCGCGCTTGACCGTCCCGGCCTTCACGCACGACCGCAAGACGTTCAGGGTTCTGCTGACGGCGGGCTCGATCAGCTCTTTCTGCCATCACCCAGCCAACATTAATGAACAGTATGAACAGATGACGTTAGCAACTACTCCACGAGGGGCAGATGCAAATTCTAGCTGCTGTGACGTTTATTCACCACCTCAGGGTTCTTCTTGTGGAGGTTCACCGGAGCGGCGACGAGGAAGGCGTAGTCGCAGCCGGCGACGGCGTCGTCGAAGCTGCCTTCTTCGTCCAAGTCGGCATGGAAGACCTCCAAGGATCCAAGCGCCTGCAGGTCCTTGAGGTGGGAGTTCTTCTCCATGTCATCTGGGATTCGGAGTCGTCATGAAAATAGACCCCTTTCACTTTCACATGAAAAGGGACTTTGGTGCAGTGCAGAGGCCACGAAACTGACTGAAGAACTAAATGGGAAGGCCAAAGAATCGAACCTGGGTTCCTGACCGTCGTCTTCACGGCGTACCCTGTCTCCAGCAGCATCTTGATGAGCGCGGAGGCGATGTACCCGTTCCCACCGGTCACGCACGCCGTCTTCTTCCTGTCGCCGGCCGCCATTGGTGGTGCACTTACGCCGGTCACCACCTCCCTCTCTGAAAAGCGAAACAGGGACTCACAACTAAGCTCTCGGCGGCAGGGAGCACGGACGCTGAGACCCGTCGTCGTCGATTTGGTGGCTTGTGACTATTGGGGGCCATCGCTATACAGACACCACACAAGAAGTGGGGGATGCTAGTACTCCTTAAAGTTGAGGACAAGACATTGAGGACTTTGGCAGAGACGTGCGATCCACTTCATCGTCTAGCAAACGAGGCAGTAGGTGATGATGCTTTGTTCCGTTCACTACGGGAAATATGGGCTTTGCCGACTGCCCACGGCATTGCCGGCTGTCAAAGATGGGACAGTCGGCAAATAAGATCTTTGCCGACTGCCAAACAGAGCAGTCGGCAAATCCTTCTTTGCCGACTGCCCGCCACTCGGCGAAGACAAGCACTCGGCAAAGACATACTTCTCAGACTGCTTTACACTTGGTAAAGTGGGGCACTCGGCAAAGTTTGGCGAGCGCAAACGCCGTCCGTCGCGTACTCTTTGCCGAGTGCTCTAATGTCCGGTAGTCGGCAAAGATAGATGATAGATTCTTTGCCCACTGCCACCCCGCGCACTCGGCAAATCGACACGTGGCCTGGACTGGGTCCGGGCCGACCTTCTTTGCCGACTGCCAAATTGCCAAACTGTGACATGTTTGGGTTTTAGACATCCGACGTCACAACTTGCTCTAAACATTCTCAAATTTTTTATAGCCTCTACATGCCATAACATGACACTTCGACAAGTTTCGTGATTTTCGAACTTCGTTTGGATTTTATATAATTAAAAAAATACTTCTACCGCACCTGGATGGTCATGTTTCGTGGACAAGGCCTTCAAAATTTTAGGTGAGTTTATGGACACGGCCTCAAAATACATTCTCCAACATGAATATTATTTTTTGAATGGTTACCTCTAGTTATTTCATGCACCTGCAGTTCAAATTTGGATTATGCAAAAAAATTTAAGTAAATAAAATAAATAAACAAAATATAGCAAAATATTATAAAAAAGTCCTAAATTCTAACATACGCTTGAATACAATATGCTTGAGTTACAGAAAAAGTTTGAACTCAAAATTCAAAAAAAAATTAAAAACTTTACCGAGTACCAAGAATGGCACTCGGCAAAGAGGCTCTTTGCCGACTGCCGCCAGCGTGGTGCTTGGCAAAGGCCTTTGCCGAGTTCCAGTCGCGACACTCGGCAAAGGCCCGTTAAGTAAAAGGGCCCGCGCGGCCGGCCCATCTCCCCCCAACCCTATCTGCTGGCCACCCGCGCCCCAGCCGCCTCGCGCTCGCCGCAGCCGCCGCGTAGCACCGCCGCCGCCTCGCGCTGCAGCCGTCGCCGAATCCGCCGCCGCTGACCTCGTCCCCGGGGAGCCCCGCCCCGGACGCCCCCGCCCCGCCCCACGTTCGGAGGCCGTGGGCGTTCCCATCGCCGCCGCACGTCGCGGCTCCCTCTCCGGCGGGGCTCGGCTGCCGACCAGGAGCCCGGCCCGACGCAGCCAGCCCGCGCCCTCCCCGCCACCGTGCCCCGGCCCCGCACCGCTGCCCGCCGGAGGCCTCGCGCCCCACCCCGCCCTGGCACCGCGCCCCTGCCTGCAATGCGTGAAGAGGAGAGAGAAGGAGGAGGAAGGGGAAGAAAAGAGAAGAGAAGAGAAGGAGGAGGAAGGGGAAGAAAAGAGAAGGAAGGAGAAAGAAGAAGAAGAAGAAGAAGAAAGAGAAGGAGGAGGAAGAAGAAGAAGAAGGAGAAGGAGGAAGAAGGAGAGGGGGGAGAAGAAGAAGGGGGGAGGAGGAGGAAAGGAAGGAGAAGGGAGGAGGAGAAGGACCTCGGCCCGATAACATTCCACGTTGACGTCCACGTCGTTCGTCCAAGCCGTTTGTCCACGTCGTCGTCCCCGGCCAATGTCGTTCGTCCACACCGTCGTCCCCGCCCATCGCCAGAGAAGAAGATGAAGCCCCAGGGTTGTTGGCCATCATGACGTTTATGTCACTAACGGCCTTCGTGTCACTATTGTGGATGTGTTGGCCATCGTGCCATATATGTGTTCGTCGGCCATTGATCCATTTTTTTCTTATAGGTTATGGAAACCACCCCGTACAGGGGAGGTTCTGCCAAAATTTTCAACTTTTACAATATTGTGTTTCTTCTTTTGCAGAGTAGTGCCTGTCATAGGGGACCTCAGAGGACCCTGATTGTCTGCCCCAGCTTGCCACTGCCCCGCTAGCCTGTCTCCACCGCCACCCTAGGTATAAATCACCTCTCTTCCTTATTGTTGTTGTACTTAGGTTGCGTAACCTAGTTAGGCATCTCCCGTCTGAAAGAGATACGGTTGGAGGTATACAGGTCTTTGCATATCGGCGACCGTATCTGTTTTGGATTGTCTACATTTTTTAGATAGCCCAGGGATGCGTAGATGGGTTGGCTTCCATGTTGTGCTCCCGTCTGAGTTGGAGTTTTGGCAGCACCTCCCCGTTGTTCTCCAGATGCATACTTTCCCTGCGGGGACTTGTATTGGGAGAACAGTGGGGAGGTGTTGCCGAAATTCTAACTTGGACAGGGGCTGAACATGGAAGCTAACCCATCTATGCATCCACGAGTGGGATTAGGACCTATCCTTCACCTATTAGATGGTAGGAACACCGTGTAGATGCAATTGTTGGTTTTATTACTCGCTTACGCATGTGTAAGACAAAGGATGGATACCCGTGAGTGGATGTACACGGGCTACACAACTAAGAGGAAGAGCGATGAATGGGTAAGGAGGATCAATAATTTTCTGGAGCAAGCATTTGGCCCGGCTACTAAAGGGTCGATTCGAATGTCATGTCCCTATAGCCAGTGTAAGAACTCAAAAAGAAAAATAAAGAAAGATGTATACAAAGATCTTTTCAAGCACGAATTTGTGGCAAACTATAAGAGGTGGATCTTCCATGGTGAAGGCAACCGTATTAGAGAGGAGGAGGTGAGAGCATGCCTCGAGGAGTATGATGGAGATGCCGGAATGGCCGACATGGTGGTAGACTATAACGAGGTACGTGGCAATGAAGGATTGGTGGAGGAGGATCCAGAGGAAACCGCAAAGGCGTTCTAAGAAATGATGTCTTTGGCATAGAAACCCCTTCACGAGAAGACAACAATGTCGCAACTGGATGCCATTGGATGCCTAATAGCGTTGAAGTCGCAGTTGAACCTGAGTTGAGACAGCTTCGATCACATGTTGGTAGTTTTTGGCACAATGCTTCCGAAGGGTCACATGCTACCGAAGAACACGTACGAGTCACAGAAGCTCCTTCGTGCACTTAAGATGCCGTATGAGTCGATCCATGCTTGTCCTAAAGGGTGCATCCTATTTAGGGAAGACCTTAAGGAAGCAACGCACTATCCAAAGTGCAAAGCCTCTAGGTATGTGGAGGTAGATGGTAGTGATGGCAAGAAGAAACATTCTAAGATCCCCAAGAAGGTCCTATGGTACCTTTCTATCATACCAAGGCTCCAACAGATGTACATGACAAAGGAGTCTGCGAAACATATGAAATGGCACAAGGATGGCAAAAGATACAGTGAAGATGAAATGGCACAAGGATGGCAAAAGGTACTGTCAATGAAACCTCCTCGGCAGTCTACCACGGGATACCCTAAGGTAGTAGATTGTGGTGAGGGCATGCTCAGATCTATGACCTAGATGTGAGACACAAAATGAACAACCAGGACAACAAGGGTTTATCCAGGTTCAGGCCGCTCGGAAGCGTAATACCCTATGTCCTGCGTCTCTGCTGCTGTATTGATGAGTACTGGAGTACAAGGGTTCTGATCAGATGAGATTAGAAGGAAGGGAAAGACTAGAAGGTCAGATCCTCCAAAGTCTATCAGCTATGTTCTAGAGGGGTCCTTGTCCACCTTATATAGTCAGGGGACAAGGTTACGTATCTAGGGTTTCCCTATGGTCGGTTATATTGTGTCGTATCCTTGGAATATACGAACAGATCTAACGGACTAAGACTTCTTGCATGCCAAGTATCCTTCAGCACCCGTGCGGCCCAATGACCTGGTCGGTAGTAGACCACGGGCTTCGTCTTCTCGTCCGGCCCACCGATTAGGATGATGATGGACCAGCCTTCGTCTTCTGGTCTAGGCCGTTTGGACCGAGCAGCCCAAAGTCTGGCTGCGAGGGTATACGGGGTCTATACCCCCACAGCTAGTCCCCGAGCACCATGTATCTTGAGGGAATCATCGTCTTGACCTATGTTGAGCAGTGTAGATGCAGACCATGTAGTGTCGACCAGTGAAGATGCCGACCATGTAGTGCTTGACCAGCATGGATGTTGACCATGTAGTGCTTATCAGCAAAGATGCTAACCACGTAGTGCTGACCAGCATGGATGCCGACCAGCGTAGCTTCATCCCAAGTAGTTTGTAAGTCTGCTCCTGACCACAGCGTCTTGTCAAGGAAGGTGATCAGTCGAAAGATGCATGGTGTTCGAAGAAAAATAAAAATTCTTTTTTATGTCCTAAGGTTCAAGCATGGTCTACTAGCGTAGGATCACGTGCCTCCCTTCAGTGCAGCTCGTGCCAGACCATCGTCCGGTGATTTGACCTGACGGTGATAAGTAAGTAACCATTCATGTTTTGATGACTTATTCATATGACATGTTTAAAATTGAACTTCAGACTAACAATTCTTCTTAATGACTCTTGCAGAAACTGGAAGCGTGTCAGTGGGGCTAGTTCATGCCATCCTAATGGCATGCTGGCCCTCCTGATTAAGAAGCACTACCCTGGCCTTGTCACCCATGATGGGACCATAGCACCTCCCTAGAAGTGGCGGGACTTCTCTAACATCAGGGACGCATACGATGTCCTCATTGTGACCAAGATCAAGAGGGAGTTCTGGATGAGTCTTCATCGCACTGCTTTGTCAATACTACGCATTCATTGGATATTCTTGAAATAATAAAATGATACATGATATCTGTATGCAAGAGTGGTTCACGTGCGAGCTGGGGAAAGAGGTCAAGGTGTCACAAGTGCAGGACAAGGTCTGCATGGAGCAACTCAAGGACATGTACTACGAGGCGCACCTCCAGGTCCTCATCACCTACCATGCTAACGTGCTTGGCCAGTCGCTGCCAAAGACGCAAGCCACGAAGATGATCCTCTACCCCGACACTAACCTCCCCAAGGAGATCTACCTCCAGGTAAGTAGGAAACATTAATTCTGATTCCTTCCATGAAAAATAAGTAGAAAACATTAATTTTGATTCATCTTCTGATATGTTAAATACACATTGTCATGCAGTTTTCTGCTGATTGGTGCAAAATGCACATGGACTGCTGGGAGGCCATTGTGGACGAGTGGAGAAAGCTAGAGTCGTATGAGCAGCACAGAGCCAAATGGGAACATGCCAAGGTGAGGACAGGGCCGGCACACCACCAAGGGAGCTGCCTCCTCGGAGGGTTCATGGACACATGGGTATGCTTCTGTTGATTGATTGATTGATTTATTTATTTATTTATTCATTCTCATTACATGTAATCATCCTTGTGTTTTCCTTGCAGTCCTAGTCACATGGTGGGCAGGTGATCAACAAGTTCAGGGGCTACGCCCTGTCTCATAGGGCAAAGCGACAGACCCGGACAACTTCTACAACCCGACGGAGGAGGCCAACGCATACACCAACCCAAACGCCTATTAGAAGATGGTGCAGTAAACTGAGGCGGCTCGCAAGCGCCATGGTGAGACCTTCAATCCTACCACCCGGCCAATGGATACAGACATCCTGATGAGGATGGGAGGAGGGAAGCAGCACGACTAGTACTTTATTGCCCACAGCGCAATCGACCCGGCCACCGTTGCCACCCTTCGTCAGGTTCATCGATCAAACAGCACAACCTCCTCCGATGTCCCCATATGACCTCGGCAGTCGAGCTCCATGCAGATGTTGGCGGCGGTTCAGGTAACTTTAGTTTTATTCGCTGTTCATTGGTTTTACATATGTACCTTTTCTTTTGTATTTTTTATACATCACGGGTGTAATATTGCAGTCTGATCTGGCTGAGTTGCGGGCCGCACAAGAGGCCCATCGTAGGAGCTGGCGGCCTAACAGGAGGCCCATCGACAAGAGATGGCACGCCAGATGGAGGCTGTCCGACAGCACTCGCGGTGTTAGATGCAGAACTTTGCTGGCTTCTTTCAGAACCTTCAAATCCCTGGTGTTATCTTGCCTTCGTTGCCTGCCTTGATGTTCGCTCTACCCCCTCTTCTTGGCCCTATAGGGACTCTGGTGAGTATATATGTTTGTCTATTGTTTTGGCTTGTGCGGCCATCCTGCTGGTACTAATGAGATCGCTTCTCCTTTGTGCAGACACAATCAGCGGGTTTGAACCCGACTCCTCCACATGGCGCTTCTCTAGACCATGAGTGGCAGGTTGGCCCGAGTCCTTCTCCACCTTCGCAGCACGAGTGGTCTTCATGGTCAGGTGGCACAACTCCTCAGCCTCAGCAGCACGGGTGGTCAGGTGGCGCTGCTGAGCCTCGGCAGCAGGTCAGGGCCTGGACGTACTCCTCGGCGCCACCGCATGCCTCGACGCCACAGGGGTGGCTGGGGTGGCAAGGTGGGGCCTCTTCACACTCTCAAGGCCATCGGGACGCCGGGTCGTCGTAGGTTCCTTTCGTTAATCTTGTGATGGACTTTGTGATGGATGTTGGATATGATGAACTTGTTATGTATATTGGATTTGGATGTGGATGGATTTGTTATGGCATATGATATATATGTGGATTTGTGCTTTATATGTGGATTTGTGTTATATATATAGATATTATATATATGTGTGTGTGCTTGCCTGCTGTGATATATATGGAAAAACAAAAAAAGAAAAAAATTTCTCAGCTTTGCCAAGTGCCATGCTTGGCAAAGCTAGGCACAGACTCCATTCAGCACCAGCTTTGTCGAGAGCCGGATCTAGCACTCGATAAAGGCTGTTTTTTTAAAAAATAAATAAAATCCCTTTGCCGAGTGCTGATCCTAGCACTCGCCAAAGACTTTTCAAAAAAAATAAAAAAATCTTTGCCGACTGCCATGTTAGCAGTTGGCAAAGAAGCTGCCAGATGACGGGGCCCGCTTCCTTTAATGAGTGCTGGGTTGGCAGTCGCAAAGTCATTGCCGACTGCCCATCATATGGCAGTCGGCAAAGACATCTTTGCCAACCAACCTTTACCGACTGTCGCGTGGAAAGCGGTCAGCAAAAGCTTTGCCGACTGCATTCCGGCCTTTGCCGACTGCATTGGGCACTCGGCAAAGCCGGTGGATCCAGTAGTGGTTGCCGGATGGCGCCGTGTGTGCTGAAAAGCTTCAGCCATGGCCCATGGGGTGATGGGGCTACCGGGAGAGGTGCCTGCATGGCTGCATTGGCGGCCGTGAGTCAACAACTCCTGTTGGAACTCGGTTCTAGTAGGTTTAGGAATAGTGAGGCAAAGGGTCGGATCACTGTCAGGATAGTGAGTAAGCTTCACAAAGCGGGCCCTTAGGCAAATGAGTTCTCAACTACCAAAGGATAGTAACCAATACAACAGCTAGGGGTCGCCACCTTTTATAGTGACCCGATGACCCCAAAGTCTAAAGTATAGAAATGCCCCTATGGCATACTTCTAGAATAGGCTAAGCAGCTACATGTCATCCCGTGGGCACCGAAGTCTTTTCTCTTCTCTCAAATGGGCCTCTGGTGACATGGTCATTTAGGCCCAGTATTAGTCCAGCGACTTGTCCTCAAACTGATCAGCTTCTCATCTTGCCCCCGGAGCTTCGCAGCCTTTGCATGACTTCCACCTAGGGAGAAGGTTCCATATCTTCACATCCTTTGCACCTCATCAGGCACTGGCTTTGGGGGCTTTGCCACCTTTGCACCTCACTGTTGGTATTCTGACTTTCGTGACTTTTGCTCTCATTGGGATCTGGCGGTGGGTGCTCATGACGGGTGTTGCCGGCGGCGCTGTGAACTTGGCGTGAGTGCAGGCCGCCGGCTGGGTATCCGATGCTTTTGGCCGGGGCATTAGATGCACCACGATGAGTCATTGCGTGCTTCACTGGTTTCTAAAGGTTAGATTTTGTTCTTTCTCCTTAGTTCATGTGAGGCACTTCCATGGTTGTGGTGCTTGTTCTTATTTTTTATTTCCTATTTTCCCCTAGCATATTTTGCTTTGTGTCTTCCCGAAATGCTAGAACTAGTTTAAAGAATAGGCATTTGCTGGAATTTCAAATCTGATCTAATTAGTGACATGTGAGTTGAGGGGAAAAACTAAAATTTTGAAAACCTGGATGCTCATGAGAAATGAGCCTATATTGGATTTACATGTACGTGTGCCTTTTACCAGTGCTGGAGATTTGATGAACGATTTGGGTTTGAGTTCATCAAACTATATAGTTTAATACTTTATGCTGAGATCACTTTTAGAAAGACGCACACCAGAGAGGGTTGTTACACCGTTGAGCCTCCTGTTTGTTTATTAAATTTGTTGTTGTTGTTGTTGTTATTATTATTATTATATATGTATGTATGTACGCTTTGAAACATCATGCCGTAGCTCGGTCCCTGTTGTGACCGTTGTTATTATTATTTTTTTCTTAGAAGGACCATTGATTTCTCGTACGTTGTGGGAGCTATATGATGAGGACATGACACCTTCGGATACGACCATTGATTATAAGGTGATGTCATTCCTACATTTGTATAGTGAATTTGGATATAACTCACTTGGTTCCATATATCCGTGTCATTATTTGATTGTAGGTACAAATGTGTCTCAAAATGCAAGTTCAACAAAGTTTAACTTTTGGTTCATCGGCAGCCTGACGATGCTTCATTGGGAAGGCCATAACTCATCCATCCGGAGTGCAATCGAGGTCAATGAGCACTTGGTGGAAAACTTATTTGATAGGCTTTCAAATAGATCTGGTCCCATATCAATATCACATCGGCAAGGTCTCCTATTCATCAAAATATTCTACTGCTATTTCTGTCAGAAGCTACGTCGTCGTCATGGGCTTGTTTTTCATCCTTGGGACCCTGGACCAAGTGGAAGCATGACCCAAGTAGATGGAGAACTCACCAAGGAAGCCCTTGGACGTCCTCCACCGTGGTCACCACCTTTGGAGGCCAGCAAGGGCGTCCAAGACAAGACGGAGGCCCAGCCCAATTCGAGTTCGAGTCTGCCTCGGCCTCCAGGACCAGCACAGATTAAAATGGAAGCCCAGGATGCATACGGACTCCGTTTTCGACGGTCCACATATGATGGAAAGATAATTTCATAAGGAAACCAATGGCATTGGTTTGAGGTCCAAATTCCTTCTGAGTCATTAGAAAACATCGAAACAATCTAGCATCCAGAATTTGTTCCAGTGCTGCACCACAGTTTTTGGTCCGTTGGGCCGTGTATCGTGTTTGAGCCCGTTAGGGGGGCGCATCCAGGGGGTGTGATGACCCTTAGGCATTATATTCAGTAGCCGCCACCCTTGTTAGGGTTTGGGTTTTGCTTTAGATTAATCTGTCTTTGAACAGTCGCTGTTATCGGTTTGTGAAACCCCACTTTGTGATCTTAATCATATATCTGCAGTTTGTCCCAATATTTGAGCTGCGTATTTTCGAGTTCTTGTTTGTGTTCTTTGATTTCCAGGCAGGGATTAGCCTTCTTGGCGAGGTCAACTGGTTGGTGACATGGTTGATAACCAGAGGAGATGTGGTGCTAAGGTTGCAGGTTCGGGTCTTTGTGATCTGAAGCCGGATCGGTGTGTCGTGCTCCACCAAATCGTTGTTTATCTTGAACTGACGGAAGATCGGGACCCTAGTTCACATCAAGTGGTATTGAAGCTTCAGGTACACCGTCAGGTTCGCCCTTACCCTAGTTTAGTTTGTTTTCGCCTTCGTCCTATAATCCAAAAAAAGCCAAAAATAGTTTAGTCTAGGTGTTTCCCTTATCCCAGAACCACGTTTGGCCTTTGCATAGTTCTTGTCAGATTCCGTAGTGTTGAATTTGTGTCCTGGTCAGGGTCTTGTTACTGGTTAGGTTGTGTTAGAGTCCAGTCGTGTGTTTTTTTTCCCATCATTTCCATTCAACGCTGTTCCCTTCCACCGTCCCAAACAACAAGTCGAATCCACCATATTACTCGACTTGCCCCGCTAGCCGCCTTGTGTCAATTCTCGCCGCCGCGCAAACCCTAGATAGGTCGCCGACCGCTCATTTTTGCTTGCATCGCAGCCCTCCTTACATCATCAGCTAAATACCTACTGCTGTAATCGGTGTTGGAGTTTAGGGACGCTTCGCCCTAACTGCCGCCGCCGTGTTGTGCCTTCCGAGAAACATAACTTGAGATACCTTCGGTAAAACAGGCATAACTTTTGACTCATTTATCAGAAAAATTTGAAATTTTTACAGCAGCTTCTTGACTCCATTTGGAGCCGATGCAAACTTGCCTTTGGCCTGTTTGGTCCAGTTAGAATTGCCAAAAAATTTGGCAAAATAAAGAAAAAAATTGACAAGGTTCTTGCACGCTTTTCAGAGAACATGCTGATTTTCTGTAGACCACATTCCACCTCTGTTGTAGGTGAAAATTTTTGTGGTTGTATCTTTTGTCATACTTGTTCAGAAAAAAATTTTAAAAAATAGTGTAAAACAAAAAAAAGTTTGTTCAGAGAAAAAAAGGGAAAAAAGGAAAAACAAAAAGGAGTTGCTTGTTCTGTGATTGCGTGTGCTACATTGTGCTTTGTGCTTCATTCATACTTGTCTCTCCATCATACTTGTGCTTCCTTTGTCCTTGTTCACACACATTTGGTACTTGGAACACGTTAGGCCAGCAACGAGAACAAGTAATTGGGACTATAATTCAATATTACTTTCTGTCTTTGAATTGTGTACCACTCACATATTTTTTGGCCAGCCTTCCTAAGCTCCACATATATACTTCAGATCGGTACAGAAAAAGATCCTTGCAATCTTGGTGCCACTTCTTCACAGGTATCACAACAAAGCCACCGGTCACCATCCACTGTTTGTGGCGGTAAGAACTTGGTAAGAACTCGGTAAGACGGGTGTGAGGGAGTGATTCCACCAACCCATAAAAGTTGATAGGGATTTAATTTGATTTCTGACAATATCAACAATGTGTTTTTGTAAAAGTTGATTGCAGGAAACCATGGAGCAAAAGTTTACAAGGATGGACCGAATGGACAACAACCAACCATCACATATAAACTCTAATCATCATGGTAAGAGAGGTAAATTTACCATTCAATCCTATTCTGGACTTTATGATGGAGACACATATTTTGATTGGGAGATGGTTGTAGAACAAGAATTTAACACCCATCTAGTTCTCGGGATAGATAGAGTTAAACATGCTACTAGTGAATTTACGTATTTTGCTCAATTCTGGTGGCGAGAGCTAGGCAATTTGCATCAACAACCTCAATCATGGGATAGACTTAAAGAAGCAATGCGTGACAAATTTATTCCTCTTTCTTATAAATGTGATTTGCACAAGAAATTACAGTGCTTAGAGCAAGGTAATATGTCTATCCAAGAATATTATGATGAGTTTCAAAGGTGTAGAATACGATGTGGGATGGTAGAGGACATGGAAGATAAAATTGTTCACTTCTTTGGTGGTTTGAGACATGACATACAAGATATTGTTTTTGAAAAAGAGTTCTATACTGTCAACCGTTTGTTCTAGCTTGCTTTGTTTGCAGAAAAAGATTTATAGGGTTATCAGCAAAAGAACCAGATCGACATTGACAACAAAAGCAACCGGGTATTAGCAAGGATGGAACAAACAATTTCAAAGGTTGAGACCATGATAAGCAGCCAAGTGGTAGCTTCTACCACGGTAGTTGCCGCAGCATCTTCACCACCACCACCACACCCCACTTCCACTTTGAAGCCTGAAGATAAGGTGATAGAAAAAGAACAGGTAAATGTCTCATGTAAGAGCTCTCTTGATGTGCTAAAATTGTCCACCACTCATGCTACAATAGAGCAACATTTAAAGGACACTAGTGATGCTAATAATTCTATAGTAGGACCTTCAATTGATTTACCTATGTCACATGATGAATATTCTAATAATTTTTGTGATAAAGAAGAGTTGTGTGATAGTGCTATGCTTATCCCTATGCCACAACTTGTGAAAGAGCATGACTCCTTTGTTTTGGGAGAAAATACTTGTGCTGAAAATAAGAAATTGTTTCCAATTAATACAAAAAAGATGAGCAAAAATTATTGTTTTCTCTAAATACTTTGGGTTATATAGAGTTTGATACTTTGTGTGCTCTTAGTAGTTTGGAAGAGAAATTTAAATGTGCTGAACTGCCATGGTTGTCGAATTATACATATCATTTTATTGGCAAATATAATTGTAAAGGAGAATATATGGTGCATCTTGTCTATATTTGTTCAAATCTGAAATCTCCTTTTGCCACGCAAACAAATGATCAGTTAGAGGGCTGCAGTATAAATAATCATGTCATGTCAAGATCCACAAGTTTTGTTATAAAGAAACAGGTAAAATTTCAAGAAGGGGAGCAATGTTGGCTACAACCTAGAACTTGTCCTCCAACTAAACTCAAACCGAGGACGGTTTGTTGTCAAGAAGGGGAGAATGATGAGGACATGACACCTTCGGATATGACCATTGATTATAAGGTGATATCATTCCTACATTTGTATAGTGACTTTGGATATAATTCACTTGGTTCCACATGTCCGTGTCATTATTTGATTGTAGGTACAAATGTGTCTCAAAATGCAAGACCAAGTGGAAGCATGACCCAAGTAGATGGAGAACTCACCAAGGAAGCCCTTGGACGTCCTCCACCCTGGTCACCGCCTTTGGAGGCCAGCAAGGGCGTCCAAGACAAGACGGAGGCCCAGCCCAATTCGAGTTCGAGTCTGCCTCGGCCTCCAGGACCAGCACAGATTAAAATGGAAGCCCAGGATGCATACGGACTCCGTTTTCAACGATCCACATATGGATGGAAATATAATTTCATAAGGAAACCAATGGCATTGGTTTGAGGTTCAAATTCCTTCTGAGTCATTGGAAAACATCGAAACAATTCAGCATCCAGAATCTATTCCAGTGCTGCACCATAGTTTTTGGTCCGTTGGGCCGTGTATCGTGTTTGAGCCCGTTAGGGGGGCGCATCCAGGGGGTGTGATGACCCTTAGACATTATATTTAGTAGCCGCCGCCCTCGTTAGGGTTTGGGTTTTGCTTTAGATTAATCTGTCTTTGAATAGTCACCGTTATCGGTTTGTGAAACCCCACTTTGTGATCTTAATCATATATCTGCAGTTTGTCCCAATATTTGAGCTGCGTACTTTCGAGTTCTTGCTTGTGTTCTTCAATTTGTAGGCAGGGATTAGCCTTCTTGGCGAGGTCAACCAGTTGGTGACACGGTTGATAACCAGAGGAGACGTGGTGCTAAGGTTGCAGGTTCAGGTCTTTGTGATCTGAAGCCGGATCAGTGTGTCATGCTCCACCAAATCGTTGTTTATCTTGAACTGATGGAAGATCGGGACCCTAGTTCACATCACTATAAAAAGAGGGGGAGGCCCTCAGAAGCCTGACAGGTTGGTGGTGCTGCCAGAGAACCGACAAGTTTGCGTGTGCTGTTTACGCAAAGGCTGTGAGCTACCTTGTGCTGGTGAACCCGCAAAGGTATTTGTTGTCATAACTTATTTCTTCCCCCTTTGCTTTGACTGAGATGTAGCGTCTTGCGCTTTCTATTTTTCTTTTTGTTATTATTATTGATATATGTCTCCCCCTTTTTTTTGCATCTTTCTGGCCGTGGCTCCTTACTACTGTTACAGACCTTGGGAAGCTGTGGTTGACATCCCGAAGGAAGGTTACTTGGATGCTATTTTTGTGTTATTGATGCAAGTGCAAGGGCTCAGGACGCTCTTGACTCAGAGGGTGAGGATTTGGGTGAGGGTTCCTGTTGATGCTGGTGGTTTTGTTGGTGCCGATGAGCATGGCACTAGTATATCTTCGCTGCCTCCCACATGTGATTTTGGGCGCTCTCTGACTACGCCCGCTTTGCTGGAAGAGTATGCCGCTAAGGGGTGGTTTGATCTTGGAAAATTTCATTGTCCGGGGGCAGAGACTGTTCCAAGTATGTTTGGGCTTGCCTTAGCTACAAATCAAAACCAGATGTGAACTGCTCCTTTAGGCACTATGACTTGGCATACCAGACAAAGGGTGTTATGGTTGATGGTGAGCCAAGGCGTGCTCATTTTGGCAGTTGTATTTTTATTCTGAAGCTTCGTTCAAAAGGTCAAGAGACCTTGAAGATCTTGTATGCTTAGAAGTTTCATTGGACAAATGGATGGACCCATCACTGGTTTTACGCAACGATGCCTGGGTCGCCTGTTACCAGGGGTGGGAAAGAAACTATTGTTTATCCTCTTGCTTCTAAGATGGGTTCACTTGTTTATGAGAGGTCTGTGCGTTCTAAGATGACTGAAGATCGAAAGGTTTGCAAGAGGGCTTTTGAGCAAGCCTACAGTTTTAGCAGCGGTCAAGACTTAGTGGAGGAATTCTTGGCGGTTGACATTTGGCCTCTTGGTAAGGGCAACTGGAAGGACTGTAAGTTCAAGAAAGTCACTCTTCCTTTCTTTAGGCCTGATGAGCTTGTGTATTTTCCTGTATTTGGGTTAAAAAGGCTCAAGGGCAAAGGAAGTAAGAGATTTGTTGCAGAGGTTGAAGCTAGGGCCAGGGATATTCTTGGTCCTATGAAGGCACCAGAATACAATTCTAGGTTGGCTATCGCTGGCAAAGCTCCTCGTCTGAACCATGTTTTTGATGAACTTAAAGCTCACTATGATGAAAGGACTCGTTCAGAGGTCTCTAGGGTGGCCATTGCAAACACTGTAAAGGCTAAGCGTTTGAAGGCAATGGCATTGATCAGTTCAAAAGGTGGGACTTCTAAGCGAAAGAACATTTCCAAAACAGAGTTGCCTCACAAGAAAGCTAAGATCTCCGTAGATGGGCTTTCTTGCGGTGATGCTTCGGAGCAAGATCCGGCTGACGAGGTCAATGTCAATGCTGCTATCGTTGATGAGGACTTGGGATGTCACACAGTAGATTTCCCACTTGGCGAGACAAATTCTCTTAGCGTTGGTGTTGCCCAGGTTCAGCTTTCAGGTGCCGCTAGCGAAGCCATTGATGGTGTTCAGGAAGTTATGGCGAATCTTCCTCCTCTTTTTGATGAAGATATGGAATTTAACTTTGTTGATGATGTGGGGCTAATAGGTGAGGTGGACATTGAAGTGCCAGGCTCTGTGGCGGATATTGTTGCTAGTGGCCGTGAAGCTATGGAAGAGACAACTTCTATCTCTAAGAGCCTTTGCGTGGAGCTGAACTTGTCTACAGTAGGTATTAAACCTATCTCTCCTTCATCCCTCTTTATGTATATGTATATATGCCTGACTTGTTTCAACTTAATCTTTTGCTCTTTGAAGGAGTTGCAGATACTGCTGAGTGTCAAGATAAGACTGAGGAGGCAAAGGCTGCAGAGGCCCAAGGTGTGGGTGGTTCTGAGGAGCCGTTGCGTATGTTTTCTCTTGCTCCGACTGTTGCGGCTGCTATACGCGCCAATCTTTCTTCGCGCCTTCCCCCTTTGCCAAGTGGTGAGTACTCCGGCTATTTTTTCTTTTGTTGCTGTTGTTTTTCTTTTTTTTCTTTTTATTATTGTTAATTATAATTTTTGTGTGTATATTGAAAAGCTGGTGCGGAGGATGCGGGAGGTGGAAGCGGAGAGGGTGGGAGCGAAGGGGTGGCTGACATGACCTCGCTGCTAGGTTGCTTTGATCCCCAGTTTGCTTCTTCTCTCTCTTTTTGAGAACTAACCTATTTTAGACTTGTTTTACACTACAGATGAGTATTTGGAGAACTTTGCCAAACTTGATGTGGACATGGCCATGGATATGTTTTTTCACAAGTCCTATGAGGTTGGTATTTTTTTTATTTTTTTTATTATTATTTTTTTGGGTGAACCCTTTGCCGATTTCGGTTGCTAATATTTGTGTAATTTTTGTAGCAATTCCGTTGCTTGGAGGTGATCCAGAACAGGGTTCATGAATGCCAAACTGCCCAGGGTCGTGCGGATGAGCTGAAGGACCAAGTTGTTGAACTTGGCAAGGAGAAGGAGGCCTTGTTAAAGGAAGTTCATGATCTTCAAGCAAAGAATGCTGATCTGGTTGCTGAAGGTGTTGATGTCTATGCAAAGGTTACTGAGCTTGCTAGTGCAAAGGCTGATGCTGATCGTAGGATTGTGGAGCTTGAGGGTTTATTGAGGTCTTCTGAAACTTCTAAGGATTCAGTCAAGCGGCGGCTTCAGGAACAACATAGTGTTATGGAGGGTCTTCTCCTGGAGGTTGAGAAAGGATGCCTGTTGAGCCATGAGCTTCAGAGTACTGTAAAAACTCTAGAGGATGGAACAACCACAAGAAGCAATTTGGGATTGTCCGTGGTGCAGCAATATACGAGTATTGTGAAAGCCTTGGTGGGGTCACCCGAGAGCTCCCTGGGTCTGAGGTCTCTGATGTCATGAAGTGGTTTTCCACTAGCTTTTCGACCCTCCAAGACTTTATTACAAAAGTTGGTTATTTTGTGGCTCTTTCTGGGGTTATAACTCATGGAGAAAAAGGGGTGCAAGCCCTTAGAGGACTTTTGTCTACGGGGCTTCGATTTCCCATCACTCACTGAATTGAGAGAACCCTCGGAGAATGTTCATCTTGCCAGCTATCGCCTTATGAGAGATTTTTGGGGGCTACATGGACGTGCCCATGCCCGTCGACTTGTAGAGGCTAGACGTGGGCAGGTTTGTGCTTAACCCTAACTATCTTTATTTTATGGGCATGTTTGTGTTTTCATTCTATATTCTGCTGATTTGATCATTGTATTGTTGTCAATACTCATTGGCTTTGTATGCTTGATAGGTGCCAAAAGAAAAAAGAAGCACAAAGGTTGCGGAAGGTGCAAGCGCTTCTACCGGCTCTCTAACACTTCAAGGTTCAGCTGTAGAGGCTTCGGGGGGCCTGGTACTTCAATTGGTGCAGAGGCTCAAGCTCCTCGGAGTGCTTGTCCTTCATCGACAAAGGCTAGGGTGGTTCCTGTTCTGGCGCTTCCTACTGAGGTGATGCCAGCTCCAGAGGATGCCCGCTCTTCTTAATTCAAGATGAAGCTGCTACATAGGCTCTGATGTTGGTTGATATTGTAACTGTGTTGCATCTAAGGGTGCAGATTTATCTTTAGGCAAAAACCCATGACTATTTATCTTCTAAATTCTAGCCATTGCTACTGGGACCATTTGCACTGGCCAATGCTTCTGTACTGCTTCCTATGCCCTTAGTGTGGTATGGTGTTAGTCTTGCTTCCATTGAGTATTATGGGCATCTCAAGATTTGATTGACACTACTTTGATGGCTTAAACTTATTAAACTAGCTTGGGTTGTTGTATAATAATAATTTTTTTGATTGTGGGATTTTGAATGGCAAGAGCTCTCGGCATCGCGAGAGCTGAAGCCATGACTATATGTGTCTGTTTGTTTCTCTGTAGACCATTTTAGAGATAGAAGATAGAACTGATGCCTGGAAGAGGACATGACTTTGTCGGGGTTACGTCTTCTTCTTCTTCTTCTCTTTTCTTTCCGAGATAGAAGATCGACCCCGATGCCTAGAAGAGGATAGGACTTTGTTGGGGTCTCGCTTTGTTCTTCTTCAAGATCGACCCTGATGCCTAGAAGAGGACAGGACTTTGTCGGGGTCTCACTTTGTTCTTCTTCAAGATCGACCCCGATGCCTAGAAGAGGACAGGACTTTGTCGGGGTCTCGCTTTGTTCTTCTTCAAGATTGACCCTGATGCCTAGAAGAGGATAGGACTTTGTTGGGGTCAAGCTTTCTTCTTCTTCACTTTTCTTTCAGAGATAGAAGATCTACCCCGATGCCTACAAGAGAACAGGACTTTGTCGGGGTTTGGGCTTCTTTTGAGCCAAAATACCTTGACGCCTAAAAGTTTTTTTAGGTCTTTTTTCAATGTGAAGCGTTATTTGCCAGTGAGGTCATTCTGTGTCCTTAAGATTTTAGCTTTGGACAATGGAGGGTCCTCTTTTTTCTGTGAATGTCGGTTTGTCAAATATCGTGGCTTCAGTGCTAGCCACTTTCGACATCTTTAATGTTTCTGGGGGGTGATTCCTCTTTATAGATCTAGAGGGTTTTTACATGGGTTGTGCCTCGTTAAAAACCTCACCTCCGTTAGGAGTTCCCCTTGTGAGGAAAAGAGTGAAGGCCTTTAAAAGCAGTAAAATAAAGAAAATTTGGAAAAGAAAAGGATAACTAGGGATCCTTTGCTTATATCTCAGTGGAGGTCGCCCTTACATTCATATGTGGAATTTTTTGAGGATGTCAATGTTCCAAATGTGGGTTTTTGTCTTGCCTGCCTCATCTTACAGATGAAAAGACCCCAGTCTTCTTGTTGCTTTTGCTATGTGTGGGCCTTCCCATTTTGGCCGTAGTTTCCCTGTATTTGCAGCGTTCGGCTTCCTTCGGAGTACTAGGTCTCCATCATTGATGTCCTTGGCGACAACCTTTGCATTCCTCCATTTCCTTGTTTGATCTTGGTACTTTGCGATGTTTTTGACCGCTTCTAGCCTATATGCTTCAATCATCTCTTTGTTGTATTCTTCATCTTTTGTGAGCGCTTGTTTGATCACACGCAAGCTTTGGTATTTGATTTCCTCTAGCATCATTGCTTCCTCACCGTAAACTAGTTTGAATGGGGTGAAGCCGGTTGCCCTAGATATGTTTGTGTTATGGGACCAGACTACCTTTGGCAGTTCTTCGACCCATTTCCCTTTTTTGTGGTTAATAAGTGTCTTCGATATTGCAGAGAATATGATTCTATTTGATATCTCAACTGCCCCACTACTTTCTGGGTGATAGACAGAGGCAAAGGCTAGTTGGGTGCTGATGCTCTTGCAAAAATCTTTGAATTTCTCAGAGTCGAACTGCTTTCCGTTGTCTACTGTGAGTGTTCTTGGTACTCCAAATCTACAAATTATATTCTACTAGAAAAAACTTCTTTACTGTCTCAGAGGTGATTGACGTCAGTGGATTTGCTTCTATCCACCTTCTGAAGTATTCTACCGTGACCACTGCGTACTTGTTTCCTCCCTAGGCTGGTGGCAGTGGGCCGACAAGGTCCATTCCCCATCTTTGTAGCGGCCAGGTTGGTGGTATGAGTTGTGTTATCCCCCTGGCCTATTTTGATGCGGTGCGAAAGTCTAACAAGCTTTGCAAGTATTGACTATCTAA
This sequence comes from Bothriochloa decipiens, assembly GCA_023333625.1. Taxonomy (NCBI): domain Eukaryota; kingdom Viridiplantae; phylum Streptophyta; class Magnoliopsida; order Poales; family Poaceae; genus Bothriochloa; species Bothriochloa decipiens. Next base: position 6,248,995 of record CM041640.1, read on the forward strand.
AGTGCATCTTTGATGTGGGTAGGCCAATAGAATCCCTGTTTGATTGCCTTGGCTGACAATGCCCTTAGTCTGATGTGTGATCCACATACCCCTAAATGAATTTCTTGTAGGAGGTCTTGGCCTTCGGACTCCACTATGCATTTGAGCAATGGCTGGACAACACCCCTTTTGTACAAGGTTTCGTCAATTATGGTGTAATTTCTTGCTCACGCAGCTAATCTTGTTGTGCTTGTTTCATCTGATGTTACATGAACTCCATTGATTTGATCTATTATGGGTTGTCTCCAATCTTCTGCCTGTACTAAGAGTACCTATGTGAAGGCTTTGTCTATTCTTGTGGTTGTTGGCTACGTCTGTTCATGGTAAAAGGTACCACAGGGCATTTCCATTTGGTTTGCTGCTGCCTTTGCTAGCTCGTCGGCTTCTACATTTTCCCCTCTTGGGATGTGTTTTAGGGTGAACCCTTGGAACCTTTTCTCTAGGCCCCTGACTACTTCCAGGTATCTGGCTAATTCTGGCTCTCTGGCTACGTAATCTTTTTGGACTTGGCCGGCTACCACTTGAGAGTCCGTCTTGATGTGTACGTGTTTTGCTCCTAGCGACTTTGCTTTGTTCAACCCTAGGATTATGCCTTCGTACTCTGCTATGTTATTTGTTGCTTTGAAGCATAGCCTTGCTGCATATTTTGACTTTGTGCCCGAGGAGGAAATAAGCACAGCAGAGGCTCCTGCTCCAAGTAGACCCCAGGCTCCGTTTGTGTAGAGGGTCCATATCAAAGCTTCTGGTTTTGGTTCCGCGAGTGGCAGGGATACCCAATCTGCCAAGAAATCTATGAGCGCTTGAGACTTGATCGATGTCCTTGAGACAAACTTGATGCTGAACTGGGAGAGCTCAGTTGCCCACTTGCCTATTCTTCCTAAGGCTTCTTTATTGTTGAGAATGTCTGTCAGTGGTTGTGAGGTGGGTACTAGGATTTCATAGTCTTGGAAGTAATGTTTCAACTTCCTTGAAGTTGTAACAACTGCATATACTATCTTCTCAATTTCTGTGTAGTTTAGCTTTGCTCCGTGCAATGCCTCAGACACATAATACACTGGTTGTTGGAGTTGCTTACCATTCATTTGTATCTCTTGAACGAGCATTGCACTGATTGCAGATGCGGAGGCTGATACATATAACAGCAATGTGGCGTCTGCCTTAGGAGCTGTGACCATCAGATCTCTTGTCATGTAGTCTTTGAACTGTTGGAATGCTTCTGATTGCTCTTTGCCCCACTCAAACTTGTCTGAGCTTTTGAACCTTGAAGAATGGTAAGCTACACTCTACCAATTTCGAGATGAATCTGTTGGGTGTTGCTATTCTGCCTGTTAGCCTTTGAACTTCTCTTTTATTGGATGGTTCTGGCATTGTGAGTACTGCTTTTATTTTGTCTGGGTTTGCCCTTAGGCCTTCTGGCCCGATAATGCATCCTAGCATTTTTCCTTTGCTTACACCAAAGATACACTTTTCTAGGTTCAATTTAAGCCCGCGTCTCTAAGATTTGCGAAGGTCTCTTTGAGGTCTGCTAAGTGGTCTTCGGTTTCCCTGCTTACCACGGCTATATCATCAACATATGCAATGATGTTTCTTTGCAATTGAGACTTGAGAACAATTTGTATCATTCTCGCAAAGGTCGAGCCCGCATTTTTGAGGCCCTCTGGCATTTGCACGAAGTAGTATATACGGAAGGGTGTTGTGAAACTTGTTTTCTCTTCGTCCTCTTTTTTGAGCCATATTTGGTGGTACCTAGAGAAGCAATCTAACAGGGAGAAGCATTTGCTACCTGCTGCTTTGTCGACTGATGCATCGATTCTTGGCAAGGGGAAGGGGTCCTTTTTACAGGCCTTGTTCAGATCTGTGAAATCTATACACATTCTTATTTTACCATTCTTTTTTGGTACTAGGACAACATTTGCTAGCCAGTCTGAGTACTTAACTTCTCTGATGACCTTGGCGTCTAACAATCTTTGAACCTCTGCTTTTGCCGCAAGTATGCATTTTTCGGACATCTTTCTCTATTTTTGCTTCCAAAGGTTTGATGTTTGGGTTCAGGTCAAGAATGTGCTCAATCACGTCATGACTGATCCCTTGCAGATCTGATGCTGACCATGCAAATACATCCTTGCTCTTTGTCAATAGCTCTAACAGGTCTTTTCTTTCTACCTTCGATAGGTTAGCTCCTATTATCACTTTCCTGTTGGGGACTGCTTCCTCCAATGGTAGTGCTATTGTGTCCTCCTGATCTGCCATGTTGGTCTTTCCTGCAGGCATGTCCAGAGGCTCATCCATTGCTACGGTATTGATATTTCTATGTGCCTTGTAGATTGCTTTCTCTATGTTTCTTGCTTCTTTCTGACTACCTCGCACCGTCATGATTCCATGCAATGCCGGCATCTTCATGCAGAGGTAGCCCATATGTATTGCCACATTGAACTTGTTTGCAAATCCTCTTCCCAGTATTGTGTTGTATTGGTAGTAAATGTCTACCACATCGAAGGTGATATACTTTGTTCTAGCGTAATCTCCATCTTTGAATGACACTGGTAGCGATATCTTGCCTAGTGTGTTGATCTTTTTCCCACCGAATCCAATTAGCGGAGTATCTGGCAGTTGCAGCTGGCTTCTGCTGAGTTTCATTTGATCGAAGACATTGGCAAAGATGATATCAGCGAAACTCCCGGAATCTACGAGTATTCTTCTTACTTCCCATGCTGCTATGTTTTCCTTTATGACCATGGCGTCCGCGTGCAGATAGCTTTCTACTTGGAGATCTTGCTCTGTGAATTCTATTAGCATCTTGGACCATTTCGTTGATCTATATGCGCCCTGAACTGCTATATTGTTTACCAGATGGAGGTGATCTTTCTTCTACTTTTTAGTTTCAGACTCCAATGCCGAGCCTTCGGCTATGGGTAGTATCATGCCAATGGTTGGTAGGGCTGAGTGTGGATTCATCTGGTTCTCAATCGAAGGTTCAGACTTTGTGGCAATGACCGAGGCTTGGGTTTGCTACGGAGGTCGTGGCAAGGCCTTGTATTGCCTTTGTTGGTTTAGCGGGGGTACTGGGGCTTGTGTTGTCTCGATGAATGTGATATGCAGAGGTCTTGGGTTGATATAGGTCAAACTGCTCTCTATTCTATTGGCAGGGTGGTTCGTGAACTGTGCTTCCTGTTGTTGAATTGGTCTCCACGCTGGCAGGGATGTGGGGTAGTATTGACTTGCTAGGCTTTGTTGTGGAAATGGTCCAGTGCTGTACCCTGGGAAACTTGGGTTATATTGTTGGTGCCACTGCGGTGCATAGGCGTGATTGACCTCTCTGTTGGGTTGTTGTTGGAGCTGCTTCTGCGGCTGCTTATTCTTCATTCTTTCTATGGTCTCAAGGGCTTTCGGGCACTCTCTTGTGTAGTGACCTTTGTCTTTTCCACGGAAAATGCAATAGGGTTTCCTTGGTTTTTGATTGTTGTTCTAGCTTTTTGATCTGGTCCCTTTGTTATAGCCCTAATTATTTTGTTGCCTTGAGTCTTGATGAGCTTGTTCTTTCTTGCCAGTCTGCTGCTAAGGCTGACTGTTCTACACATTGAAAACCTGTTTCTACTGATAGCTTTGCTTCTCTTGCGGCCTGTTGTCTCTTCTGTTATTATTACCCGAGAACTGCTTGTTCTGACTTTCTGCTTCGTCTATTCTTCTACGAAAATCTCTGTCTGACCTGCAGTACTTTTTCGAATTCTTCATGTAGTTTTGCCATTATGGTTGGTTTCTTCCTTGCCAGGTGACTAGCGAAAGGGCCTATACGGAGTCCCTTGATTGCAGCCTCTATTGCCACTTCATAGGGGACGTCCAGTGCCTTGGCGCGGTGGTGAAGGAATCTCTGAAAGTAGTCCCTGAGTGGTTCCCCTTTGAGGTGCTTGTTGCTGAATAAATCTGAGGACATCAAGGATTCACTGGAGAACCCTTTGAAGTTAGTCAGAATTTGGTCCTGGAGATTTTCCCACAAGTACATTGTGCTGGGCTTCAACATTGAGTACCATGCCAGGGCATCACCCTCTGCTGCGATTATGAATGATTTGGCCATTACATGGTCATTGCCACCTGCGGAAGCCACCGCTGCCTCAAAACTCATTATGAATTGTTTTGGGTCTGTCTTGCCATTGAACCTTGGCAAGGATACAGGTTTGTAGGCCGTAGGCCATGGTGCACTCTGCAGACCCTCAAACAAAGGGGATTTGGGATCAAAAACCCTTGATGGTGTAGGTTGTGGCGGCATTGCGCGATGGGTTGGTTATATGTCTGTAGCAGGATGCGGGTTGACTCTGGCTGGTTGGATGTTATTTGTGAGGTTGTTCACTAGAGGTTGCATGCTTTGGATTTCTGCTTGCAGGATAGCCATCTGTTGCCTGATCTCTTCTACTTGACATGAAGATTGCATTGTTCTCTGAGTGGCAGCTTGCTCTGCCCTTAGTCTGTTTCTTTCGGCTTCCATGCACTGCATCTCGGCTCTCAGCCTAGTCTGCTCATCTTCTTGGTTTTGGACAGGCTGAGGTTGTTCTAGGGGATCCCCTCCTTGCTCATTGTTATTGTTCTCGTTGTCACCTCCATCAGCCGGTGCGGAGGCATAGGTGCTTCGATTGTTTCTTCTTGGCCTTGCGCAAGCGGAGGGTTCTGGTACCTCTGCCTCAGCGGCGGTACGCCTCCTCGCGGAGGTCTTCTTTCTTGATGGCATCTGCAGGTGTTATCTCCGGTGAGACACAAACCGTGGGTGCCAACTGTTGGAACTCGGTTCTAGCAGGTTTAGGAATAGTGAGGCAAAGGGTTGGATCACTGTCAGGATAGTGAGTAAGCTTCACAAAGTTGGCCCTCAGGCAAATGAGTTCTCAACTACCAAAGGACAGTAACCATTACAACAGCTAGAGGTCGCCACCTTTTATAGTGACTCGATGACCCTAAAGTCTAAAGTATAGAAATGCCCCTATGGCATACTTCTAGAACAGGCTAAGCAGCTACATGTCGTCCTGTGGGCACCGAAGTCTTTTCTCTTCTCTCAAATGGGCCTCTGGTGACATGGTCATTTGGGCTCAGTATTAGTCCAGCGACTTGTCCTCAAACTGATCAGCTTCTCGTCTTGCCCCTGGAGCTTCGCAGCCTTTGCATGACTTCCACCTGGGGAGCAGGTTCCATATCTTCACATCCTTTGCACCTCATCAGGCACTGGCTTTGGGGGCTTTGCCACCTTTGCACCTCACTATTGGTATTCTGACTTCCGCGACTTTGCTGCCTCTTCCCTAGTTCCCTTTGGGGCCTTTGCAGCTTTTCTCTGGACTTGGTGCTATGTCAGCTTCCTCACCATGTCCCTAAGCACATTTCCACCTGCAATGAGCACCAAACCCTTTGCGACTGTTAGTTTCATCAGTGAGCCCTTCGAGTGCAAGGCCACGCCCTGGCTGCATTGGCGGCTGTGAGTCGACAACTCCATAAATATGATGCTAACTGTTCTGGTGGTAGGATTGAAAAGCAACCTGCCACTCAAGCCAACCCAATCTTATCGTGTTCCTTTTTCCTCCACAAGCTGACTCACCCATCTGCTGCACCCCAGATTGTAAAACACTTTCGTTTTATTCAAAAAAAAACACCTTCGTCCGGCGGTACCGAGTCAAGGAAGCATTCCACCGACACCAAGTGACGAGACGACGGAGAGATAGGAGAGGAGAGATTTCTTTGCCATTGACACATGGGTTTCATGTATAATGGGGTGGAGCTTTCTCAATCTACTAGAGTACATATCCGCTCAATCTACAAGAGTACATATCCGATATATACTCTACAATTTTTTTTTCAATATCCTGCACTAGATTTTTTTTAGAAAGGACGGTAAAAGCTTTGCTTTAGTTTTATTGGATGAGGGAAAAAAATAGATTATAAGTATTTACAACTACTAGTGGACAACAAACAGAACACGACCTGGCAGCTACTAACTGGGAAAAAGGAAAAAAACCAAAAAAAACACTCCTCCTACTGAGATTCTACTGAACTTTAAATTCTACTAAACTTTAAATTCTACTGAACTTCTATTGAACTTCTATACTTCTATTCGGTGCCAACGCCAACCTGTACTGCATAATTTTGTCCTTGCATAAGCATGCTACTTGGATTGGTGAGAGGTGTGTTCGTTGAAATTGTCTTCTATTCCTTTCTTTCTTTCTCTCATTCTTAGGAACAGTACGCCTGCATCTCCAGACCTTAATGGCGAAGGGACAATCTTTGCATAAATGACCTGGGGTTTCAAGCACACTTCCACATAGCTGACAATAGTGTCTTCACTCCCGCCTCTCTTGTTAAGATTGTTTGCTGTGAGGATTCTATTGTGTAGTAACGTCCAGGCAAAGAAGTGGCACTTAGGGAGTCAAGCTCATCCTAGGGATTCCTGCGTCTTCGACAGACTCGACAAGAAGATGGCAGCTAGGGAGAACACCCAGTTCCTGGGATGTTGGGTCTAGATGCATGACCCAGACGACCTTCCCCTGTCCATGGAGTACATCATCTTCGCCCACAGGGCCAGGCAGGCCATGGCCATCGCTGGCCTCCCAAGGGTGACACGCCTACCCGCCTCCCCTCCGACTAGGATGGTGGGTGACAAGACCATCCTCATTCACATGGCGGGCTACGAGGATTGGACACCAAGGTCCCCTGATGGCACATCAAGGACCTCCTCCAAGCATGGTAGCTCCGCTCCAACTGTTGTCCCACTCACCTGGGCGGCAGGAGTGCCCGATGGACGGCCTGCCCCTGCTAGGCGCGTGAGCAAGGAGGTGTGTCGCACGCCCAAGCACCTTGGGTGCCAAGGGATGAGGATGACGACGAAGAGTTCCGTGGATGGCCTTGTCATGGAGATGTGCCCAAGAGCATCAGGGAGCGGCAATTCATCCCCAGCTGCTCCTCTGTGCGCTCGGTCTGCGTCCACACCCGTTTGCCACCAACCTACCGCAAGGCGACCGGAGTGGAACAGGAGCTGCTGGACCAAGGACACCAAGACAGCCGCTCGCCGAGGAGGTCGACCCGCGGAAGCGATGAGCTCTGGCATGCATCGAAAGATTGGGAGCGCCACCGGTCGCGCTCCCCTGCACCTCATCGTCGGTCAGTGGACTGGGACCCGCTGCTTGACTCCATCAAGTACTCTATTGGTGGTCCTTAACTCATTTCTAACCCCGCTAACATTAGTATAGAAAACACCCAAACTATAGAAATAGGGCTTTTACACTAACAAGTTCCATAGTTTTGGTGTTTGTGCTTGTTGTTGACACTGGATATAGCACCCAGATAAATCTACAAGCACACGGATGTCAATGTAGTTTTCACCAAGGAGTATTCCAAGGTATCGAATTTCCACGGGGAACGTGAAGTGAACTAGTGAAGAACTAAGTGTATCCAAGTATAGGTGATAAAAGGATAGAGAGAATATGTGTGGGTTCTCTGACTAAGGCAATACTAAATAAGACCTTACTAAAGTTAGTTATTGTGAGCGCACTCCCTCGGAACTCACCACAGTAAATGGCTCCAATAGTAAGCACCTCGAGCTCTACTCAAGCTAAACCTATCGTGGTGGACTATACAGGCAAATAGGGTTGTCACCACCTATTGCTACCACCTACGAAGATTTAGGAGCATTCACAGGCAAGCTATAGCCTAAGCACCTTGCTTAATCTATAAACTTGACTACTCTAATTTGGTACCTAGAACTAGAGCACCTTAACTGGGCGGTGAAACAAGTAAAGAATAATAAAGTAAAGTAATGCTTAAGTAATGCAATAGGACAAAGTTACCGCACGATAGAAGAAGAAGGCAGACTTTACTACTCGAAGAAGAGTTGACTCCGCCGAGCTACCAGTGGAGAGGTCGCCGACATGCTGACTCCTCTCCAAGCTTCTCTTCACCCCCTTTCTATCTTCTACTTCTCACTAGGAGAGCCATTGGACTACTACTCTCATGTGGAGAGTGACCACTCTAATGGAAGAAGTATTTGACACTCATGGTGTGTTCATGGTGTGTGTTACAAATGAAAGATGAGGGACATATTTATAGTGCTCTGGAGGTTAGTTGCTGTGATCGCCGGGGCGGGCGCCCTAGGTCTAGGGTGGGCGCCTTGGACATACCATCCACTCACACCGCCTTTGCATCCAACGGTGATGGATGGCTTCCCCAAGTCGGTTGCATGCGACTGAAGTCGGTTTTGAGTTGGTTTTGGACCGACTTTGGTAGTCCATGTGGATGACGGTGGCCCTAAGGATCCATGTGAGATCCATTGACCACCATCAGATCAAACCGACCTTGTTGAACGATGTGAAAGCTGTGGGGAGCCAGTCACACGGATCGATGATGTGGTAGAGTCAGTTTTGGGGTCGGACACCGTCAGCACGGGGATGGGCGCCTTGGCCAGGGCGGGTGGCCTGGCACCAGGGTGGGCACTGTGGTACTTGGCCCAAATGGGTAGCCCTCATTGTTAGCTTCGCATGGCTGCCTGGATCATCCAAAACGGAGTTCGGATGAGCCTGTTATCGCCGATTTACTCCAGACTGCTCGTGGAATCCATTCGCAATTTTTTGGAAGGCATAACTTTGTCATCCGGACTCCGAATTAGATGAACCAAAACTCCATTTCATGAATCTCGATGAGCTCTTCAACATGTATTCAAAATGAGCATTTGATGATGTCATTTTACCATGAATTTGGCCACCTTGTACCTATACTCACATAGTCATCACAACTAGTGGAAATAGTTAGAAATAAACCCTATGACTATGGTTTATGTCACTTATTTGACCAATTTAGGTATTTTTGACGGTATAAAATGAGATGTTAAGGACCTTCAACACTTGTTTTGTAGGTTGATCATAGAATACATCAATTTGGGCCAAGAAATAAAGAAAAACAAACAATATTCAAACTCCACCAATTTGGCCCATGGCAAAACAAGAACGCCGACTAGGAATGAGCCCAACCAGAGCAAACTGACATGAGTGCACCACATGGGCGGAGCCCAAGTCCAGCTAGGAACCAACCTGCCAAGGTCGGTCACGGGGAGCCGGCAAACAGGGGCGCGCTCCCCTGGCCTGGCGCACACCCGTGCCAGGTCAGCATCTGGGCCCAGCTTTGGTCAGTTAGTGCAATTAATGCTCCCTAAGACGATTCAGGGGTGCATTGGTCATTTGACACTACAAAACTGACCTATCACTCCCCTATATAAGCTTAGGCTCTCTCCTCTCACAAAAATAAGGAAGTACCTTTTAGTTTTTCCACAAGCTACATTATAGAGGAGGGGTAGAGCTATTATATCTAGCCCTAGCTAGTCAAAAGTAAGGAGTGAGAGAGGTGCAAGAGTAGAGAGCTTTGCGAAGTGCTCTCGGAAGCATCGTCTTCCTCAGGGCGGAGTGCCGGACTTGTCAGCTCCCTCCTCTCTAGTACCTCGGCGACGTCTTACTACTTGAAGTAAGAGGTTCATGTTTATCTTTTGGTACATTGCCTTTTAGTAAGTTACCCTTGCTCGTTGTTATCTTGCGGTTGGCTGCTCGTCCTTTGAGGCGGGGGCTCTAGTAGAGGACTCCTAATAAAGATGAAAGTTTCTGGCCAACGCTGGAGTCGTAACGAATAGCGTAGACATGGTGTCTAAGCTAGGAGTTACCGTGCCTCATATCCTATGGTTGAGGGGTAGGCGGTGGGGAGTGACCTAGTCCCGTCCATCCTTCGTAATCCTCCATGTCTAGGTGCGGCATAGAGCAATAGGCCAGTATCACTTGGAAGACCAGGCACGCTCTGGTGCTTGAAGTAAGATCATAGCATCTCGGTTACCTTCCTTTTAGGGATTGGCCATTAGAAAACCTCACTATCCCAGTTATCTACCTCCTACCTCTGGGCAGCTTTGCTAGGATCTAGCCTAAACTTACTGTTCCTCATGAAATATACGATACCCTGTTAACCACCGAGTGAAGTGCTACAACGGTATTTCCGTGTGCTTGCGGACTTTGCTGCTTTCGCTAAGAAACACCAACAAGCATTTCTGGTGCCGTTGCCGAGGACGGTTAATGCAATCTTTTTCTAAACTTAGTTCACCTATGTACCTTGTTCTATCTTTGCTTCTTTTCTTTTTATTTCAAAAACAAAAATCACATGGAGCAACCTACCATTTACGACCTTTCTGCTCTGAAGGGCGAGCTCATTTCACTATCACAATCTTTGAAGCCAATCACAGCCTCTAGTTATGAACTTCGCCCGGGCTTTATAGCCATGGTTCAGGAACAAGCCTTTTCAGGCTTGGCCTATGAAAACCCTTACCAACATTTATGGGAGTTTGAGCAGCTCTATGCTTGCCTGACCATCTCAGGCATGTCACAAGAAATGTTGCAATGGAAGTTGTTTCCTTTTTCTCTAAATGAGAAGGCGAAATAATGGTATGCCCACACTGTAGGAAAGGTAAACGGAGATTGGGTGGATTTGCGAAACAAATTTTGCCAGTCGCATTCTTCCCTATATCTCGCATCGCTTCCCTACGACAAGAGATACTCAGCTTTCAGCAAAAGGGTAACGAGTCTATAGGTGCAGCCTGGGATCGTTTCTTGGTTTTGACCAGATCCGGCCCAGACCTCTCTATTCCCAACCACGTGCTCTTACACCATTTCTAGTTAGGGCTTAGTAAAGAGTCTGCCCTACAACTCAACATAGCAGTTGGTGGTTCATTCGCGCATTTGTCCACAGCGGATGGTGAAGCACTCCTAGAGCGTATCTTGGAAAATACGCCCCTGCTGGAACCTATATGATTCATGCCCGAACCCACCGTTGACGAAGTCTCTTCGGCAGTTGCCGAACCTGTATTATCAACAGAGAGACCCTCATCCAAACCAGGCAGCCCAAAGGAAGATTCCCAATCCATGGATCTTCCCATTTTTTAAGATGAACTTTTTGAAGAATTCAGAAACACCTCGAATTATGAATGTCAAAGGAGACCACCAGTCCCTAAGCCACCTAGCGAGCCCTTAGATCATGTTTTCTTAAAGAATCTGTTAGGGAGTTAACGGCTATCATGAGCTCAGAATGGGTAGTGGAAGGAGAACTTTCCTCTGAAGAAATTCAAATCTGTGCTCCTTGTTTGACCATTCGCTGCAAGCTCAATAGAGACTGGGTGGATGCAATGTACAATCTCACGGTCGGGGTAAACATAATGTCTAAATCCTTTGCAATATCTTGCTTAGGGAGCAAATCGCTTACCCTGACCAATAAGTCCTTCCGAGTAGCACCACGCACAACCTTACAAGGACTTGGGATTCTACATAAAGCCACTCTCCAAATAGAGAATGTCAAATTAGATCTAGACTTTCATGTCTTCGATATCCAAGATTTTGGCATCCTCATTGGGCACCCCTTGGAGAAGCTTTTCGCTAATCCATTGAGGAGAGGGGAAATGAACGTTAAGTTGGGGATACAAGTCACATGAGCTAAAAACTCTGTGGTAGAACCTCCCCTGGTTCATGATTTGCCCTCGAAAGTTATGTCGGTTGGACCCTTTGAGTCACCCGAGTCATCTTTAGAAAGAGACGCAGAACTCTTTAACGATGACATAGATGACTTGGGTGAGACCATTAACCTTCCCAAAGAGGAAGTACTCACACAACCTCTGGTTGAGCTTAAACCCTTACCCATAGGCTTACGTTATGCATTCCTGAATGGCAATACGCGAACTCCCATCATCATTAGCGACAAGCTTAACGATGAGGAGACAACTAAACTCTTAGCCGTTCTAGAAAAGAGTAAGTCAGTCTTTGGGTATTCCTTACAAGATCTTAAGGGAATAAGCCCAACACTTTGTACCCATCGCATTTCAATCAATCCGGAAAGTACGCCCTCATGAGAGCCACAACGAAGGCTCAATAATGCAATGCGAGAAGTCATGAAGAAGGAAGTTCTCAAACTTCTTCATGTCGAGATCATTTATCCCATACCACATAGCGATTGGGTTAGACCTGTCCAAGTGGTTCCCAAAAAGGGAGGAATGATGGTAGTATAAAACGCTAAAAATGAGCTTATCCCTCAGCGTACCGTCATGGGATGGAGGATGTGCATTGATTACCGGAAACTTAATGCGGCAACTAGGAAAGATCACTTTCTGCTACCCTTCATTGATGAAATGTTGGAGCAGTTAGCAAAACACTCTTTCTTTTCCTTTTTAGATGGTTATTCCGGTTATCATCAGATTCCCATCCATCCTGATGATTAGAGTACAATGACCTTTACATGCCCGTATGGAACATACGCATATCGTAGAATGTCGTTCGGGTTGAGTAACGCACCCGCATCATTCCAACGGTGCATGATATCTATCTTTTCTTACATGATTGAAGAGATCATGGAAGTTTTCATGGACGATTTTTCAGTCTATGGGAAAACTTTTGATCATTATCTAGAAAATTTAGACAAGGTCTTAGAACGATGCAAGGAGAAGGACTGGTACTAAACTAGAAAAAGTGTCATTTTATGGTCTGTGAAGGCATCGTCCTTGGGCATCTGGTTTTTGAATGTGGGATCGAGGTAGACAAAGCTAAGATCAAAGTCAGAGAGCAGCTACCTCCCCCACTGAACATAAAAGGGATTCACAGCTTCCTAGGGCATGCAGGGTTCTATAGATGATTTATCAAGGATTTCTCGCAAATCTCTAGACCCCTCACTGCCCTGTTAGCTAAAGACGTACACTTCAAGTTTACAGATGAATGCTTGCAAGCTTTTCTTACTCTTAAGAAAGCACTCATCTCGGCTCCAATATCCAGCCGCCCGATTGTCTCTTCCTTTTGAGATCATGTGTGATGCTAGCGACTACGCTGTTGGTGCGGTCCTTGGCCAAAAAAGCATCACGCCATAGCTTATGCTAGCAAGACGCTAACGACAGCACAGCTTAATTATGCAACCATGTAAAAAGAGCTCCTTGTAGTTGTCTTCGCTATAGACAAGTTTAGATCTTACTTAGTGGGAGCAAAGGTAATTGTTTTATAGATTATGTTGCTCTTAAGTACCTGTTCACTAAGAAAGATGCTAAACCTCGCTTGATTTGCTAGATTCTTTTACTCCAAGAGTTTGATTTAGAAATAAAATATAAGAAAGGGGTAGAGAATACTATTGCAGATCATCTATCACGTATGCGAGGCACTAACATGTAGGAACTACCAATCAATGACTTCCTCCGCGATGACATGCTTCTAAAGGTGATGGACTCCACCCCATGGTATGCAAACATAGTGAATTATATGGTGCAGGTTACGTACCGCCAGGGGAGAACATGAGGAAGTTGGAAGTCAAAAGCCAATGTCACCTTTGGGATGACCCATACCTATATCGGGTATGTTTAGATGGCTTGTTAAGTAGATGTGTATCAATGGCAGAAGGGCAGCAAATCATTGAAAGATGCCATTCATCACCATACGGAGGCCATTATGGAGTATTTCGCACACAAGCCAAAATCTGGCAGTGCGGATTCTTCTGCCCGACGATGTATGCAGACACCAAGAAGTTTGTCCGAAGGTGTCGGAAGTGCCAGTATCAAGGAGGTATTACAGCATGCAACGTGATGCCCCTCCACTATAACCTTCAAATAGAAATATTTGATGTGTGGGGCATCGACTTCATGGGGCTGTTTCAAAAGTCCTAAGATTGCAAATACATCCTTGTTGCCGTTGACTATGTCTCCAAGTAGGTAGAAGCTATGCCATGCAGAGCAGCTGACTCCAAACATGCCCGAAGAATGTTCCATGAGATCATCTTCCCTTGCTTTGGAACACCACGCATGGTGATAAGCGATGGAGGATCAAACTTCATCGACAAAACATTCAGTTCATTCTTGAAGGAGCTTGGGGCCAAACACAATATAGCTACACCATACCACCCATAGACAAGTGGCCAAGCAGAAACATCCAATAAACAAATCAAGAACATTCTACAGAAGACGATCAATGATATGGGGAAGGGCTAGAAAAGCAAGCTACCTGATGCACTCTGGGCATACAGGACTGCCTACACAACCCCTATCGGCATGTCACCATTTCAGCTGGTCTATGGAAAGACCTGTCACTTGCTGGTAGAGCTTCAACACCAAGCTTACTGGGAAATCAAGACCTAGAATAAGGATATCGAAGCTAGCAGGCCGCAACCGCCAAAAGTAACTCGCTGAGCCTGAAGAATGGCGCGAGAAGGCATATCACAGTGCCAAGCTATATAAAGAAAGAACAAAAAGATGGCACGACCACCAGATCAAGCTTAAAGAATTTTGACAGGGCAATCAAGTCCTGCTCTTCAATTCTAAAGTAAAGCTATTCGGTGAAGGAAAGTTGCAGAGCAAGTGGAAAGGACCGTACACCATCGTCGATGCATCGTCACATGGAGCAGTTACCATCGAGGACGACAAAGCTAATACCTTCAAGGTAAACGGTCAGTGACCCAAACCTTTCATTATGCCTTCTCATTTATCTGAAATTAACCAAGAAATAGATAGAATAGATTTATATCTTGAAAAGAATTTTTTAAATCTATTATGTCTAAATAAAATATGACCAGCATTTTCTCTCTAAGTATTTTTATTTTTCTAAAACCATGCTGGTCAAGCAAAAGTATTTTTAGGCAAAAATATATATATTTTTTCAAAAATATATCTACATATCTTTGACTTAGTCTCCTCATTTGAGAATGTATCACATGAGATAAGTCGAAGCTTCGAATTAGACATGATCAAATCTCACATATTTTAGACAATTACTGACACGATACAGCATCTTGGTCAAATTTGGGAGGCAACCAAGCCAGAGGACTCGTGTGCGCCAGGGCTGGGTCGCATGCCCTGATCGTGTCCCTGCCCGCCCCCGATTTTTGCCCCTATGTTCACTGAATCATATCGATGTTGTTCATATCGTGCACTGATCATGATTCAATTCTTGCAAAGCAGAGGAGGCCTTTCCATCCCTATAAATACCCCCTCCTCTGCTTCTCTCATTCACAATTCTCTAGCTCGGTTCTTCTCCACGCCTCTTCTCCATCTCATACCAGCAAGGTTGTTTAGTGCCTCAAGGTCCTAGCCATGGAGAACCACTCTATTGCCGTTTACAACTCTCCCCTCAATCACCATGACCTTGATAGTCCTCTCCTTCTCACCAATGACAACTTTGATCAAGAAGAACCCCTCTCCATGGAGCCCCTCGCTTATCTCCCTCCAATTAGCAATGGCTTAACAAAGGGAGATAGCCTCAAGTCAACAGCATGCTCCAAGCCTCCGCCCACCTGCGCCAAGACCAAGCCGGTGCCACCAAAGAGGCCAACCACAGGCACCATTGGCCTCAAGAAGACCGGCACCAGCACCTTGGGCAAACAGCCCATGGCAACGTCTTCAGGCGACACGTCCTCCTACCACACTGCTATTGGGAGCCCTTCTCTTCTCCTTATAGGGGTTGACAAACCCAACGGTGGACATGGAAAGGACGTCATTCGTAACCCCTCCAAAGCACGTGTCATTAGATCGTCACACGAATCTTTTTATGACACTTTTTGTACTTTACATGACAGTTTGACTTTGTCACACAATCCAAGAATTCTTGTAGTGATCCAATGGAGCTTCTTTAGGAACAACGCTAAATGTGCCTAGAGCGAATGCGAGGTAGGCACCTCATGTTTTCTTTAGTGGGAACTCCCCCACGCCACCACCTAGAGCTCCTCCCTCGCTGAACTTTCTCAATGAGAGAGTGAACGTGCTTTACAGCATCATAGAAGAGCTAGAGGGAGAGATAGAAACTAGAGACATGAAGCACAAGCATTTAGTAGGAGAGGTTAGAAGCCTCCGTCTTAGTTTCAATCCAAGCTAGAGAAGGTGGCGCACGCTGCACACGTGGCGCACGTGCTCAAGACTCCCAAGTAGAGGATGCCCCCTCTCTACTAATAATTAGGCACACACACAGTTTTATTTTTTCAGCACACACTTTATTTTCCTTTGCATTTTAATTACCTAATAGTGCACCTATTGTATCCAAAAGTTTGAATTTATATATATATACATATATATATGTGTGTGTGTGCGTGTGTGTGTCTGGATTATGTCTCTTGTGTCTCCACTTGTTTTTGTTATAAATATTGCTGCACGAAAGATCAAAAGATAGGAACAAAAACAACTATGGGGCAGGCGCCAAAAAGGAATGAGCAAACTAGCATCAACGGTACATTTTTCGGTTTGCACATTTCTTTTAAAAAGAAGTATCAAAGTTTACTGTTCTAAATAAATAAATATATATACACACTAAAACTTTGATGCTCCACTCCTAATTTCACCAATTGAAAACAACTTGCATACTTTTTATTCCTTCCTAAAATTCCTAATATGCTGTGAACAACTTTTAGTAGGGACCCCATTTCTATCTAAGTTATTGACAGATGTGAGATGGTAGGATGATATGAGACTTGCTTTTCTCTTGCAATAAGACTTAGGATTTATTTATAAAAGTTTAAAATAAATAGCATGCTCCTCTATGATAAATAAATTCCTATCAGAGCCTTATATACATATTCGCAATATTCAGCCTATAGCTACTTCCTCTTGTGTTGACTGTGTCAAGCTCTGAGATCTATGTGAGAGAAGTTTCATAGCTCCAAGATCGAACACTCACACCCACCAAAAATATTGCCGATCTCACCCTGAGATATTGCGCACAACATGCATTTCCACCATCCACCCAAAAATCGCCAATTCTCACACTGAGAGTTGCGCACCATTTCATCAAAATAAAGCTCCACCAATCTTTGATCCCTTCTCCTCAAATTCTTGAAAGAATCATGGGCATTTAGTACAAGAAAAATTCAGTTTCTTTCCATACCCCATTTGGTATGAGACAAAAAAAGAGAAAAAAAGAAAGAAAAAGAATAAGAAGAAATATTTAGGAAGCCCATGATTTCCAAATAAAATGAGAAGGGCATGACTAGGAGTTCCACAAATATTTCGCACACATACACATGTTCGATCTAAGGCTATGACCTTCCCTCCAAGAATCCGAGGTTTGACGTAGCAATATATGCTAGGTAAGTATGCAACTCTTCCATACCCATAAACTCCAGATATCAGCCTGATTAGAGATAGGACGAGCAATAAAGCTCATTGGTGAGGAAAGTTTCAAAAGAGCGTCCTGAGAGTATCATACGAGGAGCAATGCTATCTTTTTTTGCAAAAAGTCTAAAAACCCAAGTTCTGAGCAGGAGTAGAGTAGGTTGACTCGAATCTCTATTGTTCCACCTTTCAATCACTCTATGATAACATGGTAGACACCATGAATGTTCACAGATGCATGTGAAGCTCAAAATAATCTGTATGCAGGTTAACTTCTTGGAGGAATATAACCACCTTAGTCCTTCAGCTTTACTCGAGTACGAGTAAATGGCTAAGTGTGGGGGAGCTTGTTGGTGGTCCTTAACTCATTTTTAACCCCGCCAACATTAGTATAAAAAACACCCAAACTATAGAAATAGGGCTTTTACACTAACAAGTTCCATAGTTTTGGTGTTTGTACTTGTTTCGCAGGTTGATCATAGAATACATCAATTTGGGCCAAGAAATAAAGAAAAACAAACAATATTCAAACTCCACCAATTTGGCCCATGGCAAAACAAGAAGATCCACCAGGAATGAGCCCAACCGGAGCAAACCGACATGAGTGCACCATATGGGCTGAGCCCAAGTCCAGCCAGGAACCGACCTGCCAAGGTCGGTCATGGGGAGGCGACAAACAGGGGCGCGCTCCCCTGGCCTGGCGCACACTCGTGCCAGGTCAGCATCTGGGCCCAGCTTTGGTCAGTCAGTGCAATTAATGCTCCCTAAGACGATTCAGGGGTGCATTGGTCATTTGACACTACAAAACTGACCTATCACTCCCCTATATAAGCTTAGGCTCTCTCCTCTCACAAAAATAAGGAAGTACCTTTTAGTTTTTCCACAAGCTACATTATAGAGGAGGGGTAGAGCTATTATATCTAGCCCTAGCTAGTCAAAAGTAAGGAGTGAGAGAGGTGCAAGAGTAGAGAGCTTTGCGAAGTGCTCTCAGAAGCATCGTCTTCCCCGGGGCGGAGTGCCGTACTTGTCGGCTCCCTCCTCGCTTGTACCTCGGCGACGTCTTACTACTTGAAGTAAGAGGTTCGTGTTTATCTTTTGATACTTTGCCTTTTAGTAAGTTACCCTTTCTCGTTATTATCTTACGGTTGGCTGCTCGTCCTTTGAGACGGGGGCTCTAGTAGAGGACTCCTGATAAAGATGGAAGTTTTTGGCCAACGCTAGAGTTGTAACGAATAGCGTAGACGTGGTGTCTAAGCTAGGAGTTACTGTCGTTTGCCTCGTATCCTACGATTAAGGGGTAGACGATGGGGAGTGACCTAGTCCCGTCCGTCCTTCGCAATCCCCCACATCCGAGTGCGGCATATAGCAACAGGCCGGTATCGCTTGGCAGACCAGTCACGCTCCGGTGCCCGAAGTAAGATCATAGCGTCTCGGTTACCTTCCTTTTAGGGATTGGCCATTAGAAAACCTCACTATCCCAGTTATCTACCTCCTACCTCTGGGTGGCTTTACTCTAAACTTACTGTTCCTCGTGAAATATATGATACCCTGTTAACCACCGAGTAAAGTGCTACAATGGTATTTCCGTGCGCTTGCGGACTTTGCTACTTTCGCTAAGAAACACCAACATACTCCTGCCGCAGTGGAGCAGCGCGGGCATACGCGCTATCAGCCCTGGATGATCCGATGGTGCATGAGCATGACTGCTCATAGGCCGGGGTGTAGCACCGCTTCTCCGACGACACCGCCTTCGACACTGGCATCCCCGCCTTGCCGAAGTACAGGCCTGTTAGCGCCTCCTGGCGCCTTGCCTCCCAGGCGGATGCAGAGCAGGGATCTGGCCCACCGCTCCGCTTCTCCCCTGCTCCGGCCTCGCCAGAGTGCCAGCCTGTGAGCAGCACGTGGCGCCCAACCTAGCAGAAGGAGACCGGCCCGGACAACGACGACAACAAGACCAATGACATGCCTCGGCCCACAACACAACCTTAGGAGGTGGTCTTTGGGCCGGGAGTGCAGCTCGACGGCCTAGAGAGGAGGAAGGAGCGGATGGAGGACATCCTGGACAGAGTCACGCTCATGGACATCGATGATGCGACCCATATTACTGATGAGCAGCCTGCGGCAGCTTAGGCTGTGGATGATGCTGCCCAGGTGGACAAAGTCAGGTATGAGGTGCTTTCAGTTCTAGAGGGGGACAGGTCGAGATGACTCTGCGTGAGGCGGAACAAGATGCGGCGGATGAGGCCTACAACACCTTCGCCGCCGGCATGTTCAGGGCATCCTCGCCCCCAATCCTGCAGGCTCCTAATGTGACGGCGCCAACCAGCACTCACACGCGGTGCCATGCCGCTCAAGCGTCCGCCAGGTAGCACACCACTTCACGATCCCGGTGGCCGAACGAGCCAAGCTGAAACTCATGCGTGAGCTGGACTTCATCAACAACAGCAGGGCACCGGCTCCTGATGCGGCGGTCACGGCATATATTGATCTGTATGGCCATGACCTTCCAGATGCGGCAGTCAAGGTCCTCCGTGCGGCGACGAAGATGGGGAACAAGGAGCTGTCCAGGGTGCTGGAGGCCATTGCAGCAGAGGTTGGGACTGCAGAGCTTGAGGCAGCTTAGCGTAGTTTGACTGTGTTTTAGCATCAGTAGCAGCTTTGTGATCAATGTATCTTAGGATAGTGTCAGCGTCGGCCGGTCTTCAACCGGTTAAGTTAGGATCAGGTTGTGGTGATGTTTGTTTCAAGGGCAGGCAGTGTGTGGCAGAATGGTGTGAGCCCAGGTTGCTGTTTTCCTGTGATAGTGTGGCTTGTGGTGCTGTGTTTCTATTTCAGCTTTGTCAATTGCAACGGTTTGCTAGCCAAATGCTCTGCTTTTGTCTGTGGGTTTGCTTGTTGTCACCAGTGGTTTGCCAATGAGTAACACCATGATGCTCAACTGGAATGTCCGTGGCCTCAGTTGTGGTGCACGGAGAGAAGCTGTCAAAATTATGATTCAACAGACAGCCCCAGAAATAATCTGCTTGCAGGCGACCAAGCTGGACAGCGTTAACAGATTCTTGGCGCTTGAGTTCCTGGGCCAACAGAACATGGAGTTCGACTATTTACCTGCTGAACACACTCGTGGTGGAGTCCTGGTGGCCTGGAACAGCGACCTGATAAGTGCTGGACTCATTTCAAAGAAGGCATTCAGCTTGGCATTGTCCCTTACTTTGAAGATGACAAATGCTACCTTTGTGCTCACTTCGGTTTATGGACCGAATGATGACAACCTTAAACCCCTATTCCTAGATGAGCTCAAAGAATGTCAGCCTCCAGCCGGAACACCGTGGGTATGCATGGGCGATTTTAATCTCATCTATCAGGCATGTGACAAAAGCAACGACAACATTAATCGAAGAATGATGAGCCTCTTCCGCCGGGCACTGGATGCGAGTGAGCTTATAGAGCTGAGATTGCAAAACAGAAGATACACATGGAGTAATGGTAGGGCCTCACCGACCCTTGTCCATCTTGACCGTGTGTTCTGCAATAGAGCTTATAGAGCTGAGATTGCAAAACAGAAGATACACGATCTGTTCCCAGGCACTTCCTTGCAAGCTTTGTCGAGCTCACTCTCAGACCACTCACCGCTTTTCCTGTGCAAGCAACAGCAAGTGCCAAGGCCCGCATCTTTCAGGTTTGAACATTTCTGGACAAGAGCACCGGGTTTCCGAGAAGCGGTAACAGCAGCTTGGTAGACACCGGTCAGAGGGACTTCTGTTAAGAACGACGTATGGAATATGAAGTAAAACCAAATCAATCACAGCGGAGACACACGATTTAACGTGAAAAATCCTTCCAATGTGAAGGGGAAAAACCACGCGCACTAGCCAGCAACAATCTCACTATCTCAAGAGTTTGGGTTACACGCCTGTGGCGGCTTACAAGAGAATCACTTCTCCACGAAACCCTAGCAAGGGTATATGTACCGTACCGCGGGGGGGGCTCCGCCCCCCCGCACCCCCTCGTGTGTGCACGGGTGCGGCCTGATGGGCCGACTTCAGACTTCGCTACGCTCCGGCCCAAGCCTCCGGCGACGAGCCTCCGGTTCGCTCCGTCAGAAGCCCGCCCTATATCCTGGAGTGAATTTGGAACAACTCCAACAACTTCGCCGATGATGATCCTCCATAATCGACTATGCACAGCACGTACGCTTCGGGTATGGAGCAAATCCTTGTTTAGCGAAGCCCGAACCCAACTCCTCTTGGCCAATGAAATAATAATGGGGCTTGATGTAGCTCAGGAGTCCAGGCAGCTATCCACACAAGAACTTGATCTGCTGAAAGGGCTCAAGAAAAGGGTGATGGGATGGTCGGTCATTGAGCGCTCTCGCAGACGTCAATGCTCGCGCATTATACAGTTAAAAGAGGGAGACGCTTGCACCAAATTTTTCCACCAAAAGGCCACCAGTCGTAGAAGAAGAAACCTAATTGCCTACCTCAAATCAGACTCTGGGAGTTTAGTCTGGGACCATGCTGAGAAGGAGATGGTTCTTTTCACACACTTCCAGCAAATATTAGGCACCAGGATGCAGCGACGGGTCTCACTGGACTGGGATCGACTCGACCTCAGCAGGATCAATGACCCTTCCATGGACTTACCGTTCTCTGAGGAGGAAATTGCTAACACAATTAAGGAACTACCGGGAGAGAAGGCTCCGGGACCTGATGATTTCACAGGGACATTCTACAAATCTTGCTGGCCGATTATCAAGCAAGACCTCATGGCCGCTATGCATTGCTTCTACAACCTCACGGCTGGTTCGCTAGAACACCTAAATGGGGCAACGATTGTTCTCATTCCCAAAACTGAGATCACTGAGATCCCAGAGAAACCAAGTGAGTTCAGGCCGATCAGCCTCATTAACTCATTTGCAAAGCTGATCACCAAGACCTTGTCTATCCGGCTATCTGTGCATATTGATGGACTCATCTCCAGTTCACAAAGCGCGTTCATCAAGGGAAGATGCATTCAAGATAACTTTATGTATGTCCGGAATTTGGCACGAGCATATAATCGGATGAAGACGCCGGCCCTTCTTTTCAAGCTGGATATTTCAAAAGCCTTTGATACAGTATCATGGGAGTACATTCTAGAACTGCTTGAACGAAGAGGTTTCAGCTGCCGATGGAGAAACTGGTTGGGCCTCCTTTTCAGCACGGCGAGCCCCTCAGTCCTACTCAATGGGGTTCAAGGTGAAAGGATAAAGCATGGAAGGGGATCAAGTCAGGGCGATCCTCTATCACCGTACCTATTCATTTTGGCCATTGATGCCCTACAAAGGATCTTGGATTGTGCTACCGAGGATGGCATCCTAAGCCCATTGAGAGGGAGGGCTGCCAAGGTCAGACTCTCACTTTATGCTGACGACGCCGTAATTTTCCTGAATCCGGTGCACAGTGAGGTCAATGCGCTGTTCGGAATTCTAGAACAATTTGGGTTGGCCAGTGGTCTGAAGCTGAACATCGCCAAGTGCATGGTAGAACCTATCAGATGCAATGGACTGAACCTTGATCAGATACTCGAGCGGTTTCATGGGCAGAGGGTCTCCTTCCCAATCAAGTATCTTGGCCTATCCCTAACGCTTGGCCGCATGAAGCTGGTGCATGTCCAAAGCACCCTGGACAAGGTGAGGTCCAAGCTCAACGGATGGCAAGGACGACTTCTGAACCTTGCTGGACGCCGGGAGCTGGTTCGCACTGTGCTCA
The DNA here is from genome assembly GCA_023333625.1 of Bothriochloa decipiens. Lineage (NCBI taxonomy): Eukaryota > Viridiplantae > Streptophyta > Magnoliopsida > Poales > Poaceae > Bothriochloa > Bothriochloa decipiens. Next base: position 6,271,888 of record CM041640.1, read on the forward strand.
GCGCCGTCCCGACATACCTCCTGACGGCTCTCAAAGTACCTAAACAACTAACCGAGGAAATTGACAAAGCTAGACACCGTTTCCTTTGGGCTGGGGACAGTGAAATCTCAGGGGGGAGAAGTGCAAAGTAGCGTGGACTACGGTAACCAGACCAACTGAGTTTGGGGGATTGGGAATCGTTGAACTGGAAAGGTTCAGCCGTGCGCTGCGTTTGAGATGGCTCTGGTTATCATGGTCACAGCCGCAGCGGGCATGGTCAGGAACTGCTCTACCGGTGGACAGCAATGATATTGCCTTGTTTGCAGCAGCAATTACGGTTACGGTGCGAAATGGCCGTAGAGCACTTTTCTGGCACTCCAGTTGGATCAACGGCAGGAGGCCGTCATCCCTTTTCCCGCTTCTATACAATCATAGCAGGAGGAAGAATAGAACAGTACACGAGGCGATGCATCAGGCGACCTGGGTAAAAGACATTGCCCATGATCTGAACCATGATCTCATTGCGGAGTTCTTCAGACTATGGGCGGTGATACAGTCCATGGATGTTCAATTACAATGTGACAAGGAAGACCAAATCACTTGGAACTTGGAGAGCTCAGGGAAATACTCAGCCAAATCGGCATACAACATACAATTTGCTGGGTCCATTGCATCAAACTTTCCAACACTGATCTGGAAAATCTGGGAGCCTCCGAAATGTAAGTCATTCCTTTGGCTAATGCTACAAGACCGGCTTTGGACGGCTGCACGTCTGCAAGTGCGGGGCTGGGAGAACTCTTATTTCTGTGGCCTCTGCATTAGGAATTTAGAAACCGTGGCACACTTGTTCATTGAGTGTCCATTCTCTAGGAAGGCCTGGGATCATGTGGCAGACTGGAGCCACTGCCACAATCTGAGGCCGTCAAACTGGACCCAGCAGGAGAATGTGGAGGACTGGTTCTTGGCAATGGGGAGCGGAGGAAACAAAATGGCACACACACTGGCAATCCTGACTGCTTGGTGCCTCTGAAAGCAAAGAAATGCATCGATTTTCAGAAGCTCTGTAGCCTCCGAGGTACAGGTCTTCAACATGATCAGGGATGAAAGCTTAAACTGGGCATCGGCAGGAGCAAGGTCATTCAGACCACTTATGGTTGTATCCAATCTAGGGAGTAATTAGCTAATTCTTCTTCACCAATTGTAGCGGTCTGCTGCAAGTGGAAGCGCTCCTTGCGCATATATTGTAAACTCTACCTTCTTCTTATTAATATAATGCCGGAATTTTCCGGATCTTTCAAGAAAAAAAGAGTGGCACTTGGACTCAGCATGGGCCCTCCAGATGGGTAGCGGGGACGCTCGTGTGGATCTTTTGTGGTGTGGCAGGGGCTGCGCCGACGGTGAGGACGGGGCAGACGGTGACCAGGCTAATGCCGTGTTCCTGCGCGAACCTGAACGCCTCCTTCTCCGAGAGCACCTTGGAGACTGGTGCGATGCATGCTGTGTAAGCACGTTGCCATTGACATGGTCGTCATCTTCAGGACTGGAACGAACACTGTTTCGAACGAAAACGGGGACAGACTGAACATCTATGTGTGGAGTATATATAGTCGTGTGCTATTACCCAGGGACCGGACTTGTCGGCAGCGAGGTACTCGACGTCGGACCAGGACTCCTCGTCCAGAAGAACAACATGGAAGACGCTTTGCAACGGCCAGCTGGAGACTGTGGCCGCCGACGATGTCAGGACCACACGCTTCACTGCTCCTGCCTTGGCACACGACCTCATGAAGTGTTGACGCTGAAGTGTAGAAAATAGGTAGGCACCGAACGAACCGGGATTCCTGACCGTCGCCTTCACGGCGTAGCCTTTCCCGAGCAGCATCTTGATGAGCGCCGAGGCGATGTAGCCGTCCCTCCGGTCATGCACGCCGTCTTAACGGCCATGTGGGTACAACAAGATAAATGCGTTGGATCCGCTTAGCCTACTTAACGTTCGTCATCTCGCTCGGCGTAATCGACGTTCGTCAATTCCAACCTCTCCCCGAGAACAGGGCCTCTATGGCTTCCTGCTGGAAGACCCTGGAAGGCATTGGGCAAACCAAGCTTGATTTAATCTGGCTTATTTTCTAGCCAGGCTTCAGCCGGAGAAATGAACTAAACACACACATATATCATCACACTATTAGAGATCTTTTGGAAGTAAGGGGGAGCGAAACCCAGAGATGGAAAACCACACCTACTGAGAGCTAAGATAATAATTAAATAATACCCCAGTTTCCAACGAGGAAAAAGTCTAGGATCTCGGAAAAATTGGAGTTTCTAGTTGGGTAGAATTCCCAGTGCCTTGCCGTACTCGACGACGTCGCCGTATATCTCATCCAGGGTCTTATACTTGAACTCGAACCCTTCCCTAACCAGCTTCCCAGACGATAGGCTCACTCTCGGCTTCTCTAGGAGCTGGTCGTCGTCGGTGCTGCATTGTTTTCAAAAACAAGATCATCTCAGTTCAGAATAACCAGCAAAAAATATTTGTCCACTGTGGACGTGAGATCGATCGGCCAGCTCGATCGATTCTTACGACAGATTTGTTTCCACGCCATACTGCGGGTACTTGCGTGCCAGGAAACGCGCGATCTCGACGACGGTCGTGTTGAGGCTGCAGCAGATGTACCTCCCTGCAGCCGCCTCCTCCTCGGCCACGAACAACTCGGCGCGGCAGAGGTCGTCGACGTGGACCAGCTGCACTGCGCCGGAGGTCTTCTCGATGCCTTTCAGCGCGGCAAGCAGTGCCTCGTTGCCTGGAGAGACCAACGAACCGGTTGCCGCCGATCGTGTTCAGGCCGGAACCCCCCAACCCAAAGCAACCTGATGTGTGGCATGCATTGGAAAGGGACAACAATACGGGACCTCACATCCTCATCGTCGATTACCGGTAAGAAACGAGAGGCAGACGGGGACGCTGACAAAACTCCGATGAGGAAGACTAAGAGGACACGAACACGAGTGGACGCAATGAAACTTTGGTGCTGTAATGCGACAGCGTTTTCTGGTGTCTCTCTATTCATTATAAAGAAAGTACATGCAGTCATACATGGTTACAATCAATTGAGACAATCACGGCATGCCCGCGATCGGTCGTTGCCATCCCAACGTCCACGGAGATGCTGCCTGCTATGCCTGGAAACTAATTAGTCTAAGCTTCCTTCTATAGTTAGCGGGTGCTCAGGGATTATTCTAACAATCTCCTCCTAAGCCCTTGAGCAACTACTCTAATCTCTTCATGCCGATCCCATCACGGAGCTCTTGGAACCGACTCCGACCAAGCGCCTTCGTAAGGATGTCGCCCAGCTGGAACTCAGTGCCGACGAACTCAACGTCGATCAGCTTCTCTTCGCAGCACTCCCGGATGAAGTGGAACTTGATGTCTATGTGCTTGCTCCGGTCGTGGTGCACGGGATTCTTCATTAAGGCGATGGCAGACTTGTTGTCCACCTTAAGCTTTGGTGCAAGGACTGCACCTCCGACGAGCTCGGCCAGGAGCCTTGCCAGCCAGACCGCCTCGCATGCGGCTGCTGCAGCCGCGATGTACTCCGCTTCGCATGATGACAGAGCCACCACCCTTTGTTTTGCCGACTGCCATGCAATCGGTCCACCAGCCAGGAAGAAGATCAGCCCGCTGGTGCTCTTCCGGTCGTTCACGTCGCCAGCCAGGTCGCTATCCGAGTACCCGAGCAACTTGGGAACGCCGGCGTTCTTGCCACCTGGGTGGTAGTGCAGCCCCCACTGCTGCGTACCAGCCACGTACCGAAGAACACGCTTCACCGCAGTGAAGTGCTCTTGGCGTGGCGCCTCCATGAAGCGACTGAGGTAGCCAACAGAGTACGCCAGGTCTGGCCTGGAGTTACACAGATACCTGAGGCTGCCGATGACGCTGCGGTACTCCGTCGCGTCGACACTCGGCGTGGTTCCCTCCTTGAGCAGCTTTAGTTTGGGCTCCATGGCTGTGGCACTGGCGTTGTAGCCAGTCATGCCGGCCTTCTCAAGGATCTTGACGGCGTACGCAGTCTGCCGGAGTGTGATGCCGGCAGCTCCTTGTGACACTTCGAGGCCGAGGTAGTAGGAGAGCAGTCCAAGGTCGCTCATGCGGAAGGTGTTCATCATCTGCGCCTTGAACTTGTTCACAGCTCCCGCATCGCCTCCGGTGATGATCAAGTCGTCAACGTAGACGCCCACGATCAGACGCCCTGTGCCACCGCCACGGATATACATACCGTGCTCGTCGACGCAGCGCTTGAAGCCGAGGCCGAGCAGGGAAGCGTCGAGCTTCTGGTTCCAGGCCCGTGGAGCTTGCCGGAGCCCGTACAGAGCCTTGCGGAGACGAAGCACCTTGTGTTTGTTCTTGCTGTCGACGAAGCCGGGAGGTTGCTGCACGTATACCTCCTCCTGGAGCTCGCCATTCAGGAACGCCGATTTGACGTCCATGTGGTGGACGCCCCAGCCGAAGTGGGCAGCAATAGCGAGGAGCAGCCGGACTGACTCCAGCCGAGCGACGGGAGCGAACACCTCTTCAAAGTCGATGCCGGGGCGCTGCACGTACCCCTTGGCTACGAGACGCGCCTTGTACTTGACGATGGCGCCGTTCTCGTCACGCTTCACTTTGTACACCCATTTCAGGCCGATGGCGTGCTGGTCCCGGGGAAGATCGGCCAGGGACCATGTGTTGTTGTCGCGGATGGACTTGAGCTCCTCCTCCATCGCCGCGTTCCAGTTGGGATCGCCGTCGGCGTCCTTGAATGTCTTGGGCTCCTCGACGCTGAGCTTATGCAGCTCAGCCTCCTCGACGTCGCGGTGAGCACGCCCAGGCACGGTGTTGGTGCCCAGAACGTTTTGGAGCATCCTGTACCGGTGCTCCAGCTCCTCGTCGTCGTCTGCGTCGAGGTTCGGGTTGTCGATGAGTGGCGTCGCGAATTCCACCGGTGAGGACCCCCCTCGAACAGGTGAGCCTCGAGCAGGGCCTCGAGCCGAATCTCGAGCAAATGAGGCCTCTCGAGCAGGTGAGGCCCCCCTCGAGCAGACGTGGGCGATGTCGAGCTCGAGGCTTTCGATGTCGAGGGTGCTGGCGCCTGGCGAGCAGAGCCTCGAACAGAGCCTCGAGCCGGTGAGGCCCCTCGAGCAAGTGAGCCTCGAGCAGGTGAGGCTCGAGCCGAGCCTCGAGTAGGCGAGCCTCAAGAGCCTCGAGCGGAGCCTCGAGCAGGTGAGTCCCCTCGAGCAGAGCCTCGAGCAGGTGAGTCCCCTCGAGCAGAGCCCCGAGTAGAGCCTCGAGCAGGTGAGGCCCCCCTCGAGCAGACACGGGCAACGTCGAGTCCGAGGCGTCCGATGAAGAACCAGGCACGGCCGATGTCGAGGGTGCTTGTGCCTGGCGACGCAGCTCATACTCCTCCTCGATGATGAAGGGCACCAAACTGTCACTCGCCGCGGCGCTCCCCCAGTCCCAGTGCGCGTTTTCGTCAAACACAACGTCGCGCGCGACCCGGACACGCTCCGTGGCGGGGTCATAGAAGCGGTACGCTTTCGCTCCATCTTCGTAGCCGATGAAGACTACCTTCTGGCCGCGATCCTCCAGCTTGCTTGGGTGTGGTCGAAGACGCTTGATGTAGGCGACACACCCAAACACCCTGAGGAAATGCACGGGTGGCTTCTTCCCGTACCAGGCCTGGTACGGTGTCTGGCCGTCGAGGGCGGCCGTTGGCGACCGGTTGAGGAGGTACACTGCTGTGTGCACCGCCTCTCCCCAGAAGAAGCCTGGCATGCTCCGCGCGCGAAGGATGCTCCGCGCCGTGTTCACGACCATCTGGTTCCTCCTCTCCACGACGCCATTCTGTTGCGGAGTGTGCGGCGCGGAGTGCTGTCGAAGGATTCCCTCGCTGGCGCAGTACTCGCCGAACTGCACCGAGGTGAATTCGCCTCCATTGTCGGTGCGGAGGACCTTGAGCTTCTTGCCGGTTTCGCGTTCCACCTTTGCCTGGAACGTCATGATGGCCGCCGGTGCATCTGCCTTGGTACGCAACAGAGTGAGCCACATGTACCTGCTCATGTCATCGACCAACAACAAGAAGTAGGCGTTCCCGGCCGGCGTGGACGGAGTGATCGGCCCGCAGAGATCTCCGTGGACCAGCTCGAGCTGCTCCTTTGACCGGAACTTGGCAGCCTGCGGGAATGGCGTTCGCTTCTGCTTCGCGAGAACACAGTCCTCGCAAACTTGTTCGACGTGGTCGATTTCTGGCAGGCCCTTTACCATCTCACCACGGTTCAGCTTCCGCAACGACTTGAAGTTTAGGTGTCCGAACCTCTCATGCCACTTCCAGGCGACATCGTCGACGCGCGCGGTGAGACACACCGGAGCGGCGATGGTCATTTCGAGGTAGTAGAGACAGCTTGGGGATCGGTGAACCTTGGCGAGCAGGAGTCGTTGCAGATCGAAGATGCGGAGAATGCCTTCCTCGATGGCGACCTTGTACCCGTTCTCGTCCATCTGGCCGAGGCTCACAATGTTGGTGGTGAACCGCGGGATGAAGTAGACTCCGTCGAGCCGGCGGTGTTCGCCCGATCTGAGGGCGAAGAGGACGGTGCCCTTCCCCTCGATGTTGACCACCGACCCGTCGCCGAACTTGACGGTGCCGGTCACGCTGCTGTCGAGCTCGGAGAAGACACGACGTGAACCCGTCATGTGGTTCGTCGCACCGGTGTCGAGGACCCATCGGCAGGGCCCTTCTGCCTCCTTCTCCTCCTCTCTGAGGTGGAGCAAGACCTTTGGCTCGTCGAGTTGGACGCGCTGCAGCGGGTCGACGGTGCGCGGCGACGGCGGCAGCGAGGAGCCTCGAGCAGAGCCTCGATCAGGTGAGGCCTCTCGAGAAGACCCTCGAGCAAGTGAGCCTCGAGCAGGTGAGGCCCCCCTTCGAGCAGGTGAACCTTGAGTAGGCGAGGCTCGAGCCGAGCCTCGAGCAGGTGAGCCTCGAGTAAGTGAGGCTCGAGTAGGTGAGGCTCGAGCCGAGCCTCGAGCAGGTGAGCCTCGAGCAGGCGAGTGGGGAACGGATGCGCGTGACGCGGTTACCTCAGACTCGACGGAGATGTACATGAGGGCTCGATCCTCTTCCTCCTCGACCTGGGCCACATAGGCCGTGGCCTTCTTCTTCTTGCCACGGCAGTCTCTGGCCCAATGGCCTTTCTTCCCGCAGTTGTTGCAGAGGGTTCCGGGCGGAGGCTTGCCATCGCCAGCGATCCCGGCGCCGGCGTTCTGGCCGTCCTGGCCGTTTCGCGCCGTGGAACCTGCACCGCCACGAACGCGTCCGCGCCCTTGGCGCTTCCCGCGACCGCTGGAGCTGCCGCTGCCACCGGAGCTCTCCTGCTCGCGGCGGGCCTTACGACGTGCCTCCCACTCGTCTTCGCAGAGCAGGAGCCGCCCCATGCCGTCCGTGATTTCCTTCGGCTTACTGCGCTCCTTGAAGACGCGCAGCCTCCCGACGACCTCCTCGATCGAGACTATGTCCAACTCGAGGAACATCTCGAGGGACACTGCAGCCTGGGAGAGACGATCCAGAACGACCTGCAACAATTTCTTGACTACCTCGGCGTCCGTGATCTTGTCACCGAGCGTCCGAAGGTTTGTGGCGAGCATCGTGATGCGCGTGCCGAACTCGGTGACGCTCTCGCCTTCCTTGAAGGAGAGGTTCCTGAATTCCCGACGAAGCTGCTGCGCGCTGGCGTCGCGAGAGCGTGCGTCCCCGATGCGCAACGCCTTGACCGCATCCCAAGCCTGCTTGACAGTCGGCTTTCGTCCGAGGGTGGTCCACATCTCGGAGGGAACTGAGCGCAACAGCCCGGCCATTGCCTGGCGATCGGCGTGGTACCCGTCGTCGTCGGGATCTTCGTCGATGCCGATGTCGACGGCGTCCCAGACGCGGAGCGTCTGGAAGTTCACTTCCATCACCAGCGCCCACTCTGGATAATTCGTCCGTGTGAGCATTGGCCACGCGACGTTCGCAGACGAACGCTCGATGACGCGCTCCACGATCCGTGAGCCGGAGCGGCGACGCGAGTGGCGACCCGTCGAGCGTCCACGACGACGCGGCGGCGACCGCGACGGCTTGATCTTTTCCTCGTTGCCGGAGCCATTGGAAGGAGACCGCGAGGCCATGGCGACGACGGCAACCTAGCTCCGATGCCAATTGACAAAACTCCGATGAGGAAGACTAAGAGGACACGAACACGAGTGGACGCAATGAAACTTTGGTGCTGTAATACGACAGCGTTTTCTGGTGTCTCTCTATTCATTATAAAGAAAGTACATGCAGTCATACATGGTTACAATCAATTGAGACAATCACGGCATGCCCGCGATCGGTCGTTGCCATCCCAACGTCCACGGAGATGCTGCCTGCCATGCCTGGAAACTAATTAGTCTAAGCTTCCTTCTATAGTTAGCGGGTGCTCAGGGATTATTCTAACAGACGCTGGTGTTGACGACCTGCGCCGGCGCAGCGCCGATGGTGACGAGGCTGATGCCATGCTCCTCCGCGAACCTGGAAGCCTCCTTCTCCAGGAGTACCTTGGACACGCAGTAGGCCCACCAGAGCGGCGGCATCTCGGCTCTCAGGTACTCGACGTCGGACCATGAGTCCTCGTCTAGAACATGCCCGTCGCCTTGCAGGTCCGGCCTGATGTACACGCCGGCCGACGACGAGGTCAGGACCACGCGCCGCACCGTGTCGGCTCTGGCGCATGACCTCATCACCTTCAGCGTTCCCCGGACAGCAGGTTCGATCAGTTCTTTCTGAAATAAAACACGGATCTGATCGATGATCGTGGCGTACAGTATTTGGCGAGGGAATACCATCGTCCGTCCGTCGAGCATCGTCATTCGTGGGAAATAATAATAACTAAACACTCGATTTGGTCACCTCTGGATCCTCTGACGCGACGTTCACCGGGGCGGCGACGAGGAAGACATAGTCGCAGCCGGCGACAGCGTCGTCGAAGCTCCCTTCTTCTAGCATGTCGGCATGGAGAACTGTCACGGAGCCGACCGTCTGCAGGTTCTTGAGGTGGGAGTTCTTGGACATGTCATCTGGAGTCTAGAATTAATCAAAACTAGTCCATCAACCCATGTTCTCGTACAGGTTAGAACTTGAGGAATAAATATTTGTATTAATATTTACTTTTAGGTATCATAATGATATAGGTTGTTAAATATGTCGGTGGTATTAGTAGTCCTAAAAATATTTTTTAAAAGAAAAGTCTAGATAGTTAATAAAATATGAAAATATCATTTCAAAAATTTAACCTTACACCATGTCCCTTAAGATTAATGATGGAGAGATTAGTGATGGAGTTTGGTGTGAGATTACGATGAGGAAGACATAGACACCTTCATTTAAATGATAAGTCATTTTGACTTTCTTGGTTCATACATTTTGTTATGAATTTAGATAATATTATTATATTGAGATGCATAACAAAATAGATATAACAAAAAAATTAGTGTGAATTATAATTCATGAAGGGAGTATTAATATCCTCACTTTTAAAGATGTTTTTTACCAACAAAATTTTATATAATAGTGGTTATATTATCAATATAGATATGTCAATTATTTTAATTAAAATTTAAAAACATATATCTTAAGTGTGTATGTGAGAGAGATTTGCATGTTGGCACAATATATATGTTTACTTAAAACAATTTTATTGTATTATTTTTATAAAATTAGTAATAGAGAAACATACTGTGCTTTCAATATTTTCTATAAGCTAATAAAATAATTGTAAGACGTGCATAATTAGTAGAATGTATTAAATTAGTAGTAAATCCATATAGATGGCCTTACTCATAACATCGTGCAATTTTGGTCCCCTATTTTTTAACATTGTTAGCATGTACACCGGAAATAATCTAACGACATTATATCATAGTAAACAATAAAAATCATACGAGACTTATTTGTTCGCCACTACCATGCTAGATTGCATCCCATGCTCTGAAATCTATTGGATAATTTGTTTTTTCATAGTTCCTTTATTGGCTTAATTAATCTCACTTAAAGTTTGCTGATCATCGCAACAGTAAACTAAAATATTATAATGACGATAATATTAATTTACCTTTTTTATATAGAATTACTACATAAAAATTAAATAACAAACACCACGATCATGGTAGACCACAGAAATAGATTTCTATTTTTGTGTTGTTGGTGAAAATTGGAGCTCTTAGTTTTTGATATATATTTTCTTTAAGATTTTATTAATACATACAATAATTAACTAAACGTGGTAGATATGACAATCTAATATTTTTTATTTTATACTTTGTATTAATCAACTATGAAAGAATATTTGTAATGTTATTCAACTTTTTCTCAATTTTTTATTTTCAAAAATATTTTGTATAATAGTATAGGTGGGTAATTTTTATAAAATAAAATAAATCCAATGATTATTTCAAGAGTTTCTATTTAATGCCAATATGTTTACGATTGATATGAGATTATCTAGTTTATTTTTGTAACACACTTCTAGTGTATTGATGCATTAACCAAGTGACATGATTAGTTGGTCAATCTAATATTTTATATTAAGTTATCTATGAATAATTATATATAAGGCGGATTTTTTTCCTATCTGTATGACCAAGCACAGCAAAAATAGGTTTACTAATATAGTTACAAACATGGTAGCTACAAATAGTTGTATTAATATTAAGATATATTAACTAAGTTAACGTGATAGATAAGCTAATCTAATATTTTATATTAACCAACTATAAGGCAACATCATATTTTTTCTTTTGTTTTAAATAATATTTTTTTAATTTAGTATAATAGCAAACATAGATAATTTATATACAAAATAGTTATAAATATGATGGCTACAAACATTTGTATTAATATTAAAATATATTAACTAAGTCAACGTGATAGATAGACCAATCTAATATTTTATATTCACATAGATACTCCCTCCGTCTCAAATTGTAAGTCATTTCAAGAATCTTAGAGAGTCAAAGTAATCTAAGTTTGACCAAATTTATATGATAATGTAATAACAATTAGAATGTCAACTAAGTATCAATGGATTCTTTGTTAATTATGTTTTCGTACTATACCTGTTTGATGTTATAAATATTTGAAATGTTCTCTATAATTTTAGTCAATTATGAGAAACTTTGATTCTCCAAGGATGACTTAAAATTTGAGACGGTGGGAGTAATTTATATGTAAAATAGTTATAAACATGATGGTTATAAAATATTTGTATTAATATTAAAATATATTTACTAAGTCAATGTGATAGATAGACTAATCTAATATTTTATATTCACCGACTACTCCGTATGAGGCAACGTCATAATTTTTCTTTTTTTGGAAAGTACACTTTATTTAGTATAATGGCACGTGTGGGTAATTTATATGTAAATTTAGGAGGTTATTTTATGTATTTTTCATAATGACAAAGATGGGTAATTTACCAACTATGAGGCAACGTCATGATTTTTCTTTTTTTTAGAAAATAGGTTTTATTTAGTATAATGGCACGTGTGGGTAATTTATATATAAATTTAGGGGTTATTTTATGTATTTTTCATAATGGTAAAGATGGATAATTTTATTATAATTTATAATAGATTCAATGGCTATTATCGAATATGATGATTAGAGTCTAGGAAATTAAAGGCCAGATGTTTCTAATTATTGTGAGATTTTTTGGATTTATCTTTTTTATTAACGCAACTGGTGAGAGTTAACGTGGTGGCTCCGTTAAAGCCTCTAATTAGTAATAGTAAGATATTATAATCCGAAGAAGGGACAACGCTAAGGTACAAACTTTACCTCTAAGGAGGTAATTTTTAAACATTAATCTAAACCATTGTTTTATCATATTTTATAAACTATTTAATAAATTAAGAAATCCAGAAAAACAATAGAAAATCTCCCCACATCCCCTAGCGACGGGATGCAAATCTAGAAAGACTTGCATGTTAATTCCCCACAGGCAACACGCTTGGTAGTCCCTTCCTTCCGTGGAAACTTGTTTTAAATTTCAACATACAAAATTATTTATTCGAATAAAATAATAGATAAAAGTAAGTGCATGTTTGTGGTCTTCAATTCAAAATCAAATTGATAACCAAATACACATTTATTTGTACTATTTTATTCATATATACATATAATACATGTGATGTTTCCAGCGAAATATAAATAGATTAATATAGTTGTTATCGGTTTTTATAGCTTGCAACAATTAAAATTTTCTCAAATCCTAAAGTTATGAACATTTTTTTAAAATTCTAAAGTTAAAAATAAAATTACGTGACATAATCCGATAGCATCAAAGATTTTGAATTCCAAATCTAGTTTTGATCTTACTAGTTGCTACAATTTTTTACATGTTCACACAATCATGAACATGCAAATCATAGATCAAGAATGTATCAATCAAATGTAGAAAAGTGATTTTTTATATCTAAAACATTCCGTATTTATCCTATTTTATAAAATAAAAATAATAAATATATATTTTCATCTATTACCTCATAGGAGGTAATAGTTTATTATAACCGTCCAATCAAAATCAATGGACGATTCATAGTTATTTGGGGTACCGCAGCAAAGGCCCCAGAGGAGTCTCCCTACTTACGCTTACAGCTCAATTGCTCAAATAGTTTTATTTTATCAATAATCAGATTCTCGAATGTACGTAAATTCTACAGTACCCAGTGTTTGTTTTTTTTCAGAAAACGTATGACCACGACGAAACACGACAAGAGAGGGATCAAGCGAGTATCCAACCCGGGTTCCTGACCGTCGTCTTGACGGCGCAGCCTTTCTCCAGCAGCATCTTGATGAGCGCGGAGGCAATGTAGCCATTTCCTCCGGTGACACACGCCGTCTTCTTGTTGTCGCCTGCGGACGATGACATCGCCACCGCCGGCCACCAAACACCTTGTCTATGCAGACTATGCTGCCGGCGACTGTGGCGGAAGCCTAATGATTTGTTCACAAAGTTGCTAGGGAGAGGGTAAAGTGATAAAATTTGTATGGCAACTAGGACGCCATTTGGGGGTGGGGTGGAGAACAGAAAGACGCAGGTACAAAATCAGAAGAAGGTGCTGATGAGGTGTAGCTATTGCTCGATTTGGTGACAGTGGTACTACCCAACAAAAGCGAGCGACACGTGCCATCCCGTCAGAAATAGTCAAGGTGTACTATGTTGTCCTTTTTTTCTTTGAAATTTGTACTATGGTTGCCGGTTAGGATATAAACAGGCTACCTCTTGTGAACTCATAGATAAATTAAATTTTATATGTTTACTGCAAGCTGCAATCCACAGAATTCAACCGATATATAAGATTTAGTTCTCTATGATTTTGACAAACAATTTCTTTTTTAGACGTAACTAAGCAACTATACGAAACAAATGATAAAACAATGACTTCATGTTAATCTTTGTTAGGTGTTAAAACATAGATCATATTTTTTTTTAAAAAGCATAAAACATTAGGCTATCAATTCAACGGACCCTATAGCAATAATAATTATATATCGAATCTATTATATTTTCTAAGACCGCTAACCCCATTTATATATAAAGAAATACAAAGTATGATTTCTAAATCCGATTCTAAACATGTGTAAATACGAAGATGATATGATACATTTAACCCCATAAGTCTATATCTAAAACATATTCTCCTATACCATTAAAAAAATTAATACAATACAAAGCAACATCGTACATTTTAAGGAAAGATATTCAGCATAACCATGAAAACCCTCGTAAACACGTGGCTCAAAATTTCAAAAGACTAGAATGCACTAGCATTTTCCAAACCTAGGAAGCGGTATCATCTAAGTCCCAAACTTCTGTTTTTTATTTTTATCCCATCTAAGTCCCAAACTTCTGTTTTTTATTTTTGTATCTCGAAACTTGGCTCGGGCTTTAGCATAGATCCAAATTGATTTCGACCCGCTCCATATGCTGACATGGCATGTTGACTCCACGCTGACATTCTAATATGGTGGGTCCAATACCTAAACTTGCATGATGGTTCATCTAGATTTTAAAACTTACAACACATTACATATCTTGATCCATCAAACTTGATAAATGGGCCACAAGATATACCTAAACTTGCACAATAGTGTTATCTAGGTCCCTAACTTCCAAAAGTATAGACTTATCCCTAAACCTACTAATTGGGCCACACCACATGTCCCTACAGGGCTGTTGAATGTGCATCTAGCATGTGTAAGCCCACCACATGTCCGTCTCTTGTCCTTTTGTATCAGCAGCACCACTTTACCTTACACCGTTCTAGTAGCCCACCACCAAAAGTTGAGTGTCTGATCAGCAAGCCACCAAGACAAGTGATGGTGGCTAGCCTCCATACACTCGCACCTATCATTATCCTTGGATCAAGGAAATTAGTCAGAGTGTTGTCCCTATCTAAATAGAGATAAGAGGGAGAGAGAAAAGAGATAAGAGAGAGAAATGACATGTGGGCCCTACATACAAGCAGCTTATCACAAACAATGGTAATTTGGACCATGTGGCCTGATTAGTAAATTTAAGCAGCTAGATCTATAGTTTTGGAAGTTATGGACTTAAATGGGACTGTCCTTCAAGTTTAGGGACCTCGTGAGGCATGTTAGCAAGTTTGAGGACCTATATATATGCCATGTTATGAGTTTAGGACCTACTCCCTCTGTCCCAAAATATGTCATTCTCGCTTTTCGAGAAGTCAACGTTTTTCAACTATCGCAATTATATATTAAAATATATAAATATTTATGCTAAATAATTAGTATCATCAGAAAGATCTTTAAGTCTAGTTTTTTAATAAATTTATTTAGAGATATAAATATTACGCTATTTTATACAAACCTAGTCGAAGTTGAGAAAGTTTAACTGACACGTTTCTTATAACATTATCTTATTGGGATGGAGGGAGTAGATGATATCGATGTGCAGTTTATTTACATACTAACTTAAAACATGTCAGATCCATTTATTTAGATGCTAACTTAAAATCCACATAAATGCTCGTCAGCGTACGTATAAGCATGGATTTGTGCTGAAGCATAGGACAAGTCTAGGGACCCACAAATTAAAAAATAGAGGACCTAAATGACGCCCCTCTCTGATTTAAGAACCAATAGCGTATTGCTCTCATTTTGACCTCTAACTGCACTGTTGTCCCTCTTTTTGGGACTTTGGATGTTTGCCCCCTTTTGAATTGAAATGTTTGTATTACTACCCCGTTCTATCAAATAGGACTAACAGTGTGTGTATACAAAGATACATTTTCCCTTGGTATGAGTGACAGTAGATATAATCTATTAGTCTTTTACATATTTGGACATGAGATTAATAGGAAAATATATTTTGAAACCACAAAATTGTGTCACCTGTTTTGCACTGATTTGAAGCACATATTTTGCAAGCATCAACATGTGTGCCTGTTCTATTGGGGTACTTGCCATGAAAGTGAGAAAAGATACAGATAGAGATGGAAAATATAGAGTAATGATAAATCGATCACAGCCAAAATGTGTGCCATAGCTTAATCTAAAAATTTTCCCCAATGGAAAATGCGTGTCCATAGCTTATTCTAACATATATCTCATTAAGTTCGGCGTTCCTTGAACATTTTCTCCCAATGGAAAATGTGTGTCCATAGCTTATTCTAACATATATCTCATTACGTTCGGCGTTCCTTGAATATTTTCTCCCAATGGAAAATGTGTGTCCATAGCTTATTCTACGCACTTTACAACACTCATATATATTCCCTAAAAAAAAACACTTATATATGTCCGATGAAGAATTGAGTGCTACATACATACTGCCCTTGTACTTAAGCTCGGGCATCCATATTTTCATAAAAAAACGAGGAACTCCTCTGCTTTTATTGAAAGCAACCAGGTAACAAGACTGGGGACGCCAGTTTACAAAGTATGTGCAACGAAAACAGAAACAGCCGCAACAGATAGCAGCTTAAAGTTCTATTACATCAGATAGGCAAATCATTGACGGCTTGAAACCTCGTAGCCAGCTCATCATCAGATTCTTCATCTTGTCGATCTCTTGCTGAACCTCCGGATTCATCCTAACACTCCATTTCTGTAGTAAGCAGATAGCAACAAAGCTCGGGCATCCATATCAGTAGGGCAGAATTCCTAATGCCTTTCCGTACTCGACCACGTTGTCGTATATCTCATCCAGGGTGTTGTGCCTGTACTGAAATCCTTCCCGGACCAGCTTCTCCGTCGACATGATCACTCTCGGCTTCTCGAGAAGCTGCTCATCGTCGTCGCTGCAAATAAAGTGTCAAAAAAAAAAAACAGAGCTGCAAACCCATGCAAACAATGTATCCACAGCGAGGAAGTGAGGTCGACCGTTGCCGTTGCTTACAAATATGTCTACACGCCGTACTGCAGGTACCTGTGTGCCAAGAAACGCGCAAGCTTGCGAACACATAGTTTTACATAACCATTGTGGAGCACCCTTTTGGTTGTGATAAGCGATTGTCAACATGCCAATACTTTGTTATGTGGTTGGTTCGGTGGTTTTACTGATCTCCTGGCATAGGGTTATGTGTCGAAACGGTGTCTCTTGGCTCGTGATGTGCCGGTGTAAAGTCCGGATGCGGTGGCAGCGGTCGGGAGAACGTCAAGTAGGACGTGCCGTGCTGACAGACCGGTTGCGGTGAAGGACGGACGCTAGGCTTGGACTGACAGACCAGAAGGCCGGGTGGCTAGCCGTGGTGGCTGACACTTGGGACATCAACAAGCACAAGTGCACACGGCGGGGGACGCGTACGGGCTACGCTACTCGCGGATGGTTTGGTGGTTTGCCCTAAAAACCATCGGCGGCGTTTTGGTGGTTTGGCCTCAAAACCATCGACTGGGGATGCGTACGCGGTACGATACTCGCGGACGGTTTGGTGGTTTGTTCTCAAAACCATCGGCGACAGGTTTCGCGTGTTTGGGCCTCAAAACCCTGGCGGAGGTCCCAATGCGGACGGACGGCACATGACCGCATCGGGGAGATCGCTTCGGAGCGAGGCTATCGGTGAGGAGGCACGATGGCCGTCGGATCAGGAAAACTCGAGTTGGATCAAAATGCCCCTGGCTAGGTGGTTCTCTCTTATAATATTTAGGGTAGAAGTGAAATTATGTAATAAGACTATAAATAAGAGGGACTGCCTCCACTCAGTCTCATCTCTTTCATTCTGCAGTTTTCTCTTTTTTCTTATAGGTCTTCCCCCTCTAGTGTTTTTGGTGAGAGAGAGGTTCATGAATCTTTGATTTGCGCTTGAACCAAATTGGAAAGAGAGGCCCCTAGTCCTCTCT
Organism: Bothriochloa decipiens; assembly: GCA_023333625.1. NCBI lineage: Eukaryota > Viridiplantae > Streptophyta > Magnoliopsida > Poales > Poaceae > Bothriochloa > Bothriochloa decipiens. Next base: position 6,289,281 of record CM041640.1, read on the forward strand.
GTTTTCTTCGGGAGTAAATATGGATTTGTGTTCTTGATGTCCTTAATTTTTCCCTTTTTCGTTTATATTTTTAATCTAAAAATTGAAGGATTTTGAGTTGGGTTCGAGCCATGATTTTCAAGGAATAGCTCACCAACTTGGTTGGATTTCTTTCTGTGATATCTGGGAATTTTTCGTGGAGTTTTTGGTCAATTTTCATGGATTTTGATGGGCATCCGTTCCCTGTGCTTGCTAGCTGTTCGGCTGGACAAGAAGTCTAGCACCATATGGTGCTCGTCCTTGGCTTAAGAGCCCCAGTCCACAACAGGCAGACAGCTTCTGCCGGTGTCGCAGTAGCGTCAAACAGGTCCGCTTTCCCTTCTCTTCCATCTTGAGTTCTTGGTCGATTTGTCTTCGATTTTAGGCATCGTCCCTTCTCTGTCTGTAGCGCCGAGGTGTTCTCGGTCTCCTGCGTGACAGCGCCCGTGGCCTGGTCGTGCACAGGAGCCGCTCTGCTCACCTTTTGGGAGCACGTGCAGGGGGTCCAGCAGAGGGGAGGAGATCCAGCGTCCTCAGCAGTTCGATGAGCAATTTGATGTATTTCCCAGCATTGCCTATTCATGATTATGTCTGGAGCCTTTGTGTCGTTCGATGATTGGGAGCAGGTGGTGTCCGAAGTGAGCTAAAAGTCCCGTGCTTGATTTTTGTTGGAAGAAAAGCTAGCGTCTTGCTTTTTCTGGATTCCAAAGAAATAGCTGTCGTGTGGTATTTTGGTTTCTCTCTGTTACAGCAAGCAGCTGCGTAGACGGCTTGCAGCCAGTTCGTTTGAAGTTATCAGTTAAATCAGTCAGCCGTTCAATAGTATTTTTTTCTCACAAAAAATCAGCAGCAGTCAGAATTAGCCAGCCAGAAACGATCAAACGAACAGAGCGGTTCGCTGGTACCAGCAGGTTCCGTTGGCCCAGTAGCAGAGTTCGTTGACGAGCAGCATCTTTGTGTTGCGATCGATTTTGATTGGTCAATAGCTTTAGCTATTTATTTACGTGACTTACTTCTTGTGCTATTATATATTCTTCACGTGGTGGCTGGCAACGATTTTGAGTCTGAGCTCTTTCGGTCTGTAGCAGATCGAGCTTCCTGTTAGGTGTTGGGATGAACAAGTTTCTAGGTGAATTTCTGCCGAATTTTTACTAGCTCTGATTTTCTATTTTACACGTAACTTTATCGTTCGAACTTCGATTCACTTTCCGTCAGTTGCGTTGGGTTTATTTCGACCTAAAGAATTTATCTAAATACTCCCGTCACCGGTTAATATGAGTATTTTAGATTTGAAGATTTTGCGTCTTCGGCCTCGGGACAGTGACCTAAATATTTCGTGAGAAATTTTAATGCTCTCGTTCAACCCTCCTCTGATCGCCTATTCCGGTCCTTCGCAGCTCCACGACGGTCGTGTTTAGGCTGCAGCAGATGTACCTCCCGCCGGCCGCCGCCTCCTCCTCTGCCAGGAATTGTTCGGCGCGGCAGAGGTCGTCGATGTGGACCAGCTGCACCGCGCCGGAGGTCTTCTCGATACCTCTGAGCACGGCGAGCCCGGCCTCGTCGCCTGAAGATTACGCGATCGATCGATCACGTTCACAAGAAGTCAATAACTCGATTTCTTTTTCAATTTTTAACAGAGCGGAGAATCCAGTAGTTTGGCGCCGGCAGGATCTCTGACTACTGACTCACCGGACAATCTCTGACTACTGACTCACCGGACAGCATGGAGAGGCTGTCGACGATGCTGGTGCGGACCTTTGGGTGCCGGCGCCGCGCCGACGGTGATGACGGGGCAGACGGTGACCAGGCTGATGCCGTGCTCCGCCGCGAACTTGCTCGCTTCCTTCTCCAGGAGCACCTTTGACACGCAGTATGCCTACAAGCAATGCAGGTCACCATCAAACTGAAGAAACGAGGTAGTAGCATAGCATCCATGGAGAATGGGTGCAGAGTCATCGGACGGCGGCGGACCCAGATTGGCGGCTGCTTGTTGGCTCTGAGGTACTCGACGTCGGACCAGGACCCCTCGTCCAGCACGTGGCCGTCGCCTTGCAGGTCCGGCCTGATGTAGGCTCCGGCCACCGACGAGGTCAGGATCACGCGCCGCACCGTCCCGGCCTTCACGCACGACCGCATTGCGTTCAGCGTTGCTCGGACGGACGCCTCGATCTGCTCTTTCTGCCATCGTGCATCGGCAAGCAAGCTAAAATTTTAGTTCTTGATTCCTCAAAAAAAAATGGTTCTTCTGATGGAGAGAGTAAGTGAAAAAGAGGCATCGATTGACGGTTATGTGACAACACGACTCGTGGTGTAGTGAGTGGTGCCGACTGACGAAGTTTGCGCACCTCTGGACTCTCTCCCCAGAGGTTCATCGGGGCGGCGACGAGAAAGGCGTAATCGCAGCCGGCGATGGCGTCGTCCAAGCTGCCTTCTTCGTCCATGTCAGCACGGAGGACCGTCAGCGGTCCAAGCTCCTGCAGTCCCTTGAGGTGGGAGTTCTTCTCCATGTCATCTGGGATTTAGAAACCAATCATGGTCGATTGTCAGCATCGGTGGGTGGTATTCACATCACAATTCACAGCATATGTGCGCCTAGCTCAAATAAAAAAATAGTCGATCTAAGGATTGCTTGCTTGCTGTTGAACTTGAGCCATCAAATCAGAATTCAGTAACAAAATAAAAATCGTTGAAATGCTTGTGCTACTTTTATGCAATCCGAAACACTGAACCGAGACGGACGAGGGGAGAAGGAGAACCGAACCGGGGTTCCGGAACGTCGTCTTGACGGCGTAGCCCTTCTCCAGCAGCAGCTTGATGAGCGCGGAGCCGATGTACCCGTTCCCTCCGGTCACGCACGCCGTCTTCTGCCTCTTGTTGTCGCCCGCAGACGACGACATCGCCGGCCACCAACGCAATGCAACGCTCCCTCGACTTGTCGATGCTGCTTGCCGGTGACTGCGTGGGTCAGCAGCAGCCTTGATTGGTGAAATTAGTAGGGGACGAGATTATTTTGGGAGGACTGCAGGCCGGACAAGTAACTTTGATATATAAGCCTGATGGACCCTAATCAAGCTGAGTCTGAGCCAGGCGGAACGTGGTCCAGTTTTACCAATTCTAATGGAGTCAGGTACAAGGGGCATGAGCTAGCCGTTATTTTACAAAGTTTCTCTCTTCCAGATGCTGAAAAATATTATTTTAATTGACATGGTGTCCATTGTCAAATTACCATAAATTTGTAATGGTACTGTACAAAGAAACATTGTTGCGGTGTGTGCCAACTAATTTATAGTTTTTGCAGTGTGCTATAACAAAATTTGCCTTTTTTCTTTAATCCCCTAACAAATTTTATGGGAAGACATAATGGGGATCAATTGAAGTTGCTCTAATGAGATATGGTTGATATGAAACAAAAAATGGCTCAATAATTTGTTTGGCTCTCAAATGACTTGTGAACATTTTTTACTACGACAACTTTTAATATACAACATTAAAGCATATTACACCAGTGTCGAAAAGAAATTTTCATATTACGCTCAGAGCTGATACAATACAAATAAACGTTACTAATCTTCTTATGCAGACATAGGTGATGCTTCCGTTGAAGGACTCCACTACTGTTAATGTGCTTCTATAGACACGTTGATGCTTCCATCAAGGGCGTGGGGCCATTCGCAGGCACATAGCCCACGAGAAGTGGCCACGATAGAAGCATCGAAGGTCCTCATTCTCACACTCTAATAACGTAGCTGGTGCGCTCTTCTCGGCTATCTGATCGGTCTGTGTCTTCGAGAATATGTAATCTTGAAATTGGATCCACAACCACCAATGCTAAATTTGAGGATCCACATTAATTGTCATTGGCGATCGACCCAAACACCAATGACCGGTATTCATGCCTGCAGAAAAACAGACGGAAAGGATCAAAAAATGCTCTGCAGCCTGGAAAAAAAAAATAAAGAGATAGAGAATCCGAACGTCCCCACGTCGAGAAACATGTGTTGCCGTGTGGTCATTAGAGAGGATGTTGCGGTAGCAGTCTGAGGCGGCTTGGCTGCAGCAAAAGCTCTTCAACAACCATCCTGCAGCGTAGATTGTCGTGAAATGGTCCACGTCGTCGCACAGCAAGGAGCTTGCGTGCAAGGGACGTGTGAACGTGAATGGCTACCGGGCGACGCCGGGAAGAATTAATTGGACCGCGCGGAGGACGTACTCGAGTCCACAACCGGTCCGACGTCGAGTACCTCACCGGCAACAAGTCCGGTCGATCTCTGGATACGTAACACGTGTGTGCACACACGCACACGTATTGTCTGTAACACTGTATAGCGTACCGGCATGTCCACAGCCTGCGGCCGATCTAGAATTATAACGTAGGGTACGTAAGAAATGTAAAAATAAAAAATAGAAACAAAAAATGAGACAGCAAGTGTTTAAACTAGCAACCTCTAGTTTAAAATTCAGCAGCCTTACCATTAGACTAACATGATGTATTAAATAAAATATGCTTATAATATTATTTTATCATCTCTATTATATAGTATTAAGCACAAACCATGCCCCACAATGTATGCGATGGACTACCTAGCATACCTATGGGTCCGGCCCTGTAAACTTTGGTTGGTCAGCCTGATGTACTCCATCCTCAGCTATTGGACACCCGACATATTTGACAAGAACGTACCTTCCGTCACTTATTTTCCGTCAAATCGAAATGTAATAATAAAAAGATATAATGAAGAGCTTCTAGCACAAGTAATCCGCTCGTATATATGCACGTCTCTAAAAGAGAATCAGAGAGAAAGCGAGTTGGTGGACAATGGCAAGGTACAACACGTCTCTAAATTATTATTATTATGCGCTTGTTGTGAGATCTTCTTTGTTGAGATGTTTGGAGTTTTGGCTCCGCTTGTACTTCATCTACCACTGAAGGGAAAAATATGCCAGAGAATGACCTGAGTACAACAGACAGTGAAAAAGGGCCGAAAACAACTATTTATTGAACTTTTACGATTTGGTTTTGTCATTCCTGATAGTCGTAGCTAAACGAGACTCAACTATACGTCGAACCTTGCTATCTGCGGCTTTGATAAAATGCCAAAATTAGTCAAACTTTGTGTACTGCACTTTGGACCGAACGGTATATTTTGCACGTCATCGTGGCAAAATAGCCGCTTATTGTTACAGACTTGGATGCAGAGTATATGTAAGTCTTTTTTGGCATCTTCTTTTTAATAAAATAGGCAGCTTACTTATCAGTTCACTTTGGAAAAAAATAATAAAGTGGGTACTTTAGATCTAACTGTATTTTTTTTAAAAAGAACGACAAAAGTTTTACCATAGTTTTATTTATTAGACAATAGATAAAAAGAGAAAAAAATGTACAGAATAAGTACAGGACGCAGCCTAAGCTGGTCCGCCACTCGAACTCCTCCCACAAAACCCTGGAAAAACAAGCAACAAACTCAACTACCGCCGAAGAAAAAACAACCAACTGTTTGGGGAAGGATCCGTAAACGTTCGTCGAACCTAGCTAATCTCGCACACGTCATAGTCAAATTTGTGCACTGCACTTCGAACTGGATGGTCGAACCTACTGTACCTCGCACATGCCAAAATAGCCGCTTATTGATGGTCGAACCTACTGTATCTCGCACACTTTCACCACGTTCCAGAAAGGAAGCGATGGGTTGAAGCTGTTTCCAACGCCAATGTCTTCTCCATGAAGCTGTTTTTTTTTTTCAAGGTCGAGCAGGCTGAATCATTTATTTTATTTCACTGACTGATGAAAGCCAGACAAGTAGTAGCGCCAAACGTGGTCTAATTTTACAGTGCTTACACGTTTTAGCTTTGCCATGATTTTTATTAGATAAAAAAAAGACAAGTGTCCGTCTAATTTTTGAATGAAAATTAGACCCAAAAACTATACAACTGAGAGGGTATACTCGTCAATCCACCCTACTTTGAAAAAGTGCTCACACGTTCAAACGACTTTTATATGCATTTTATATGCTGCCTATATGCATTCAGTCTTTGCAGGAGGTTCCAAAAGCAGTCCATGCCAAGTTTTCGTCTATTGATTGTTGGGCTGAGGAAATGGTTAGGTGATACAAAAGGGCTGAGATTCCTCAAAAAAAAATACAAAAGGGCTAAGGAAACGATATAACACCGGACAGATCAATTGGCGTCGATTCAGAGATACATTTACAGTACCATTTCTTCTTTTTTGGAGACACTTTCCTGATAATGACCAGTTCGACTTTACTGTATTTCTTCCTGGAGTTACACGCTGGAAGTATAATCAGCCAGGATAACTGTACCTATGTCACACCCCACTTTTAAAGATACAAGTAGAATGCATAAATAACCTTACAAGCCAGTATTATCACCCTGTTTATTATATAACGTACCAATATTTATTACAGAGTATTACGCATAAACAATAAAATCTAAGATAACATTATTGCGGAAGCTCCCATAGAGACACGTCGACTGGTAAACACCAAGCCTAATACTCATCCCGATAGCTCTCACTCCAACCTTCATCTGTTACCCATCCGGGATTTTCCAAAATTAAAAGTAAAGCAAGCGTAAGTACACAACCGTACTCAATAAGCATAACATGGGTTAATGAGGCTCAAATAAGCTGACACGGTTTGACTGCATTTAGCTTTTATATGTTAATCAAGTTGATCAGTTAAGCAGCATCAAGGTGGCAAGTGTTTCCCAAAACCATCATGATCAATGTAACATAAATGAATAGTAAACATAACAGCAAATATATGAACAATTTAACATGACAAGAGAGATCATCATTAGTGTAAGGAGTTTCCAAGGCCGCTCGTGTCCTTGAGCACGGCTAGTATACCAGTCTATTAAACTCTGCGCAGAGGTGTACACTTTCACTGTGAGCCGTGAATTGCCCTTTCGCCCGAGGCCCGTCGACCTCTTAGCCCACTACCAAGGAGGACCGATAGGGTTCACTATGAACTCTTTCAAAGGTTCGTCTAACAAGTTAGGGCCACTGAGGTTTCTGTGCCCTACGGATGTAGTATCCCCCCTGATGAGGACATCGCTTCTTCTTGTGCACCTGCTGATCCTCTCCAAGGCCCAATGACCCGAGCTCGAATGCGTCAACTACATTTACAAGTGAGCTCGTTTTTAAGCGATACTTTTCATACTTTTGAGAATAGATTACTACCTAATGATTTAATATTGCTTAGGAACAATGGAGAGGCTTCTGAAGAACTTGGACGAGGAGTTGGAGACGAGCTGGGCCAGCAAGGGCGTGCAACACAAGCTGATTTCGCGTCTGTCTCGGACTGCCAGACCAGCCTGAACTAGAACTGGTCATACGGACTCATACGGACTCCGTTTTCGACGTTCTACATATGGTTGGAAAGCTAACTTCATAAGGAAGCCAATAGAAGTGGTCTCACGTCAAAACCTCTTCGGAGTCCACGGGAATTGTCGAAGCAAGTCAGCATTCCGAATCTGTCTTGGTGCTGCGTCACCTTATTTTGGTCCAATGGGCCGTGTATCGTTTATGAGCCTGTTAGTGGGCGCGTCCAGGGTAGGCGACGACCCTAAGTCCTTTATAAACATACGCCGCCACCGTCGTTAGGTTTTGGGTTTTGCTTAGATTATTCTGTCCATCGACAGCCGCCGTTCATCGGTTTGTGGAACCCCAACTCGAGTGCTTAATCATTCATTTGCAGATTGTCCCATTAATTGAGCTGCGTTCTTTCGAGTTCTTGCTTGTGTTCTTCGTTTCGCACGTAGGGATTAGCCTTCGTGGCGAGGTCAACCGGTTGGAGACACGGTTGATAACCAGAGGAGTCATGGTGCTAAGATTGCAGGGTTCGGGTCTTTGGATCTAAAGCCGGATCGGTGTTTCGTGCTCCACCAAAACGATAGTTATCCCCATCTGACGGAAGATCAGGGAATCACGTCCCCATCACCCCCTTTTGATGGCACACGACTGCAGCCTATACTCATACAGACAGAGGTCCAACTACACCCAACCCGAAACACACCCCCCTTGTGCCATAAAGGAAACCGCTAACATGCTAGAAAAGGTCCTCATACTGAGCTAAAACCAGAGCCATATAGCCCTCACAGTTGTACTGTAAATTCCGGAAGGTACGTTACTGATTAATCCTTAGGTGGTTAAAAGTTATTATTACTGTTCATGACACAAAAACTCATCAAGCCACAAGATCATGATATCATTAAGTACTAGCATCTTGCTACCCAATGCACCCAAAAGGTTCAAGGAATCAGGATATCAAAGCTAGTTATAATCTCTAGGTCATCAACAGACACATGCATATGTATTGTTATTTATAGTGAATAGGTAACAAGGAAAATCCATGCTATACTTGCCTTGGTTCATGAAGTCCTGCTGGTCCTACTGATCTTCACAAAAGCTTGGCTCAACAAAACCCTCTCCGTCTGAACTCGACGTTAACAACCAACACCAGACAATCCAATCGAGCATACATACACGAAGCAAACAAAGAGCTATTAGAGAAACAGTACACCAATGTCATCAAAATAGAATAAAATGTTTACCAAACTATTATACTCGCTTCTACGATCACACAGATGTCAAGTTCACTGAAAACGGAGTTATAACGGCGAAGTTATGGATTTTCAAAGATTTCCTATAGATAAATAAATACATTTAATATAGACTAAAAATATAAAGTTTCCAAAATACTTCAAAAGTAGTACCACTGCGTAGATTACGAAATTATGAATCTAACGCAATTTGAACAGACCAAATCGAAGTCAAAACGTGAAAGATATAAGCCTTTAAAGATAATGGTAAAACTATAATTAACTGAAACGTATTCTGAAACTGAAACGGGAAAAATACGTTTCCCAAAAAAGAAAACGTATCCAGGGAGCCTTTATAAGAGAAATACGCTTTCTAAAGGACAAAGCGTATTATGAACCTGTTGAATAGAAAATACGCTTCCCGGTGAAGAAGACGTATTCTGTCAAAAGCGCCAAGGGCTCTTAAAAGATTAACTGGAAACCTAGGGGGTTTTCTGCTAAATCACCACACGAAGCGGTACGGGCTGTTTTCGGCCGTCCGAATCAAAATGAACGGCGCAGATTAATCTGGTCCGTCGGGCTCGTCGGAGACGACGCGCGACACGGCGGCGGACCTCGCCGGCGGCGAGAAAACTCGCCAGAGTTCATGGAACTCGCGACTCCGGTTACCATTAACCACAAGATCGGTACCGTTCGAGAGAAAAACTCACGCCGTGCTCACCTATGGGGTCAATGACGGTCGAGGGTTGTCGGTGTCGGCGAGCCACGCGGAGCGGCGGGCGGCGACCGACTGCGCGCGGTAGGAGCTCGGGTTAGTTGTTCTTGAATCAAATTGAAGACCCCAACGTACTCAGGAGGGCATGGCGAAGCTCAAAGAACAACTCACCCCAATAAATGTCCAATGGATGCGGCGAATTGCGGGCTCCGAACGGCAGCGGCGGCAATGGCGGCGTGGCGGCTAGGGTTTCGGGCGTTGCGGCTGCTCGAAGCGAGGGCGGCGCTGACCTAGGTTTAGGATAGAATTGCTGCGCGGATTTGATTCCTTATAAAGTCCGAAAGCGAGGACGTGCGACCAGGCGAGGTAGGGTCGGTGGCACGGGTCGGACTTGCCGTCGCGACTCGCGACCGAGTCAGAGGAGGACGATGGCGATGCGAGGACCACCTGTCGGCGGCAGCGTGAGAGGGAGGCGGACGCGCGGAGCGACGACCGGCTTGCTGGGCTTGACGGCCTTCGGCCCAGGATGAAGGACGACGGCGCGCGCGGACGCCTTGGCGGGCTGGCGGCCGGCCGGCCCAAGAGGGAGAGAGGAAGGAGCGGGCTGCGCGGAGGCGGGGAGAAACGGGCCGCCGGTTGGTTATCGGGCTGACCGGGCCGAAAACAGAGAAAGAGAGGAAGAGGGAAGGAAATTCCTTTTTCATTTATTTAAACCATTTTCAAATGCAAATTCAATCAAATTTTGAATTCCAAACCAATTTCAAACATCACACAATAAAAATATGCACCAGCATGAATGCTCAAGCATGTTTCTACCATGGTCCCACTTCATTTTCATAAAAATATTTACTTTGCCTATTTAATTATTTTCAAAAATCATTTTGGCCATTTTTTAACCTCTAAAACCTAGGGTGTTACAACCTGTAAAACAAAAATTTCTCTACCTAATTTTCTTTCACCTCCGTATTTGATCGGTGACGGTAGGTTCCTCTCCTCTACGTCTAATCTACACAGAATTAGGATTATATTTAATTTTTTGCCTCTCCTTGCATTCAGAGTCCGTTTAGAACTAGAATTATTTAATTATGGCATCCTAGCTTCTATTCGGACGGTGAAGATCGGGTAAAAGGTAAATCCAAATCCAACAAGAATAGTACGCAACAGCAAAGATGAAAAATAGTCAAAAAAATACTTGACATGAATGAGAATTGCCTGTGTTGTTGTCGTTCAACTTTGACACTTGTTATTATGGATGGTTTTCCGTCCAAATCCAAGGTCAAATGAAAATAGCTCCGAAAACACAAATAGCTTATAGAACCAAACCAATCCACCCATACACAAATTGATCGATTTGAAAATCAGATCAAGCCTCCAGGTCATCCAAAGTGCCCGCGACGTGCCTCAGCGCCGCCATCAAGGTCCGCTTGTGCAGGTAAGGCGGCGAGCTTGGTTAGCACGAATTGATCCAAGTGAAAATCAGATCAAGACTCTGCGCCCCGGCTTCCGCAATCTGCACTGCCAACCAGGTCCACTTGTCCAGGGGAGGCGGCGAGCTTGGCTAGCTGACGCTGCGAGGACCTCGTCTGCGTTGGACTAGACATGAAATGCCATGATGGCGGTAGCGAGGCACACAAGGCCAAATGAACGGGAGCTACCACTGGCCTTAGCGCCGCTGTTGAGGGCAGCTACTGCCACCACACACTGTAAAATAAACATGTGATGCTGCTAGCCATAGACATAGCCGTCTATACTCATGACCTCTAACCAACGTACGCTATATGATTCTAAAATATATTAGAACAAATGACATAAATTATAATTCTCATTGTAACGTATGGGCATATTTGTTAGTATACTATGAAAAGACAAAAATAATGACAGAATCCCTCTGAGTTTTTCCCGTCTCGTTGAATCCTAAGTGAGCAGCAGGCAATTGGAGAAGTGAATACTTTGGAGGTTCGAAGTTACAACTAGATCGATTAGATTTAATTTGCAAGCTATAGCATCTCTTCTTTAACAGTCAACGTCAAGGATTACCATCAAGTATATATCGATGAGAGTTTTTGTCCTGGCTTTACCTAACATCTGATTGTATTGCTGACCGGTGCACTTCTGGAAGCTTTTATTGTCTGTCGACCCCTAGAAACAATAGACGTTATGCAATATTTGACTTACATTAGAGCATCTCCAAGAGATTAATTAAAAAGACTAGCTAAATTTAGTAATTTTTCTATTGTTTAAAATAAATGTGACAACAAAATACTAATCAACTCCAGCAGACTCGGTAAAACTCAACTCTATATTCGAAGGTGCCATGTCTTGCCGCATCGTCGTCAAGGCTGCGTGCGTCGTATTTTTGGGATCCGCGAGGCTGCGTAGCTTTGTCTTCTCCTGGGCAACTTCTGGCAGCACCAGAGAAAGTCTGCTGCGCACGATCAACTACCAGCAGCAATTCAAGAAATCACGCTGGGCAGCCAGCCAGCAGCGTGCGTCCTGGTGCTGCCGACGGGGCCAGAGCTAGCTGGCCGGAGGGCACACTCGAAGTTCATTCTGCCCGCCGGAACACGAGGGAGAGGGAAGGCAGCGTGGGCTTGGGCACATACAGCGCGCGCGAAGAGAGCGATGGCGAGCGGCTGAGACTCTCCAAGGATGGAGAGCGAAGGAGGTGGAATAGAGCTCTTCTAAATATGGAGTCATTTGCCTAGTTTCTAGGAGATGATCTTTTTCTAATATTAGCTATATTTAGCTTTGTAAAATAATTTGGCTAGTCTCTTAGAGATGCTCTTAGCAGTCTTCCAACAGTTTTCTAATGGTAGGCTCATTTACCATGCATATCCTAACTTGAATAAAATCAATTTATACTTGTTTGATGGATTTGTCAATGTTGTTTGCAAGATTTTGTTCAAAATTCTTCAAACAACATCACATTAAGTTCATATGAGCGAGCTCGTCGTTGCATAACTCACGTCCAGGCGAGGACAGAGGAGCAGCGGGTGGGGCCTCATCCCCACGACGCGGAGAGTCGCATGCCACCTCAGGAGAATCAAGCTAGCAAGTAGCAACCAATCAATAGATCAGGGCAAGAAGAGCATGGATGCCGCTCGAGGCGGCCATCAAGATGCTGATGCTTGATGAGCACAGAGCCGATGTACCCGTTCCCTCCGGTCACGCACGCCGTCTTCTTCCTCTCCTCACAGCGGACGGCGACATTGCCGGCCACCAACTCAATGCACGCTCCCTCGTCGTCGACTTGTCGATGCTGCTTGCCGGTGACTATTCGGCGCCATCCATCCCCGTCGTCCTTCCTTCCCAGTCGCGAAGGTGTCTATTCGACCCGATCAGAAGAATGTTTGACGTGTAATCAGCCCGTTTATCTTCCCAAGGCCTTGCTTCTGGTTTTCATCCCAAAGGCTCCAAGAGTCCAATCTCGTTCAGTCTAGGAAGGTACGGTTTCAATCCTTGCCAATAATACCTTCGGGCCAAGTGAAACCTCCGGCACGGCCCATGCATGAATTGACCCTTTCACCGGTCCTCGGCCTCTCGACCTCAACCGCGGACGCCGCACCATCTTCGACTTGTATAGGTGCGTTCCTGCGATTCCCGGATTGATTTCTATTTGACAATCGATTCTTTTTCGAATTCGAATTGCTATCGCCTAAGATCTGGATACTTGGTTTGAGTTGCAGTAGGACGACGATTGGGACTGATTGATTTGACAATCGATTCTTGTTCGGATTCAAATCGCGGGAACCAGCAGATCAAAGAGTCGGAGGATGTCTAAGGATCGAAAGCAGCATCTTTACCTTGTGTTCGATGACTGGCACTCTGGATACTCCATCCGCAAGGTGAGCTTGTCGCGCCGCTCAGGCAAACGCCGCTCTCAGTCGTCTGATTCTTCAGGAGAAGACTCTGACTCTGAGCAGCCGCCGCCTTATTATCGTCGACCGGCGGCCCAAGAGGCAAAAGCACTAAGCCGCCCTTGCCGCCAGTTTTCATGCGTGTCTCAGCCCAGCGTCGGTCTCCCCAGTTCTTCACGTCAGGCTTCGGCACCAAGATCATGGCGATGCATCTACGCGCAATTGATGATATCGGCGTCCCAACTATCGACGTCCTGGACCGGACCTGCACCTGTGAACTTGAGACAAACTGTGCGGCTGCTCCAACCTACTTCCCCGTCGGTGATGACAGGCTATTCGCTCTGGACATTGGCAGCTTTGAAGTCATCCAAAAGCCACCGGAATGTAGTGGACAGCCGTGGGTGTGGCAAGAACTCACTCCTCGTCCTCCTATGGCGTGCAACCGGATGGCGATGGACGCGGCATCCTTGTCAGTACTACCAAGAGCACCTTCATCTTCGACACCAAGAAGTATGTGTGGAAACTGCACGGGCATTGGGTGTTCCCCTTCGCCGGCCGTGGACAATATGACCCCTTGCTCAAGGGCTTTGTCGGTCTCTCCAAAGATCCGGAGACCCTTGGGCACCTCTACTGCTGCACCGTGACTTCCCCTGCTGATTTCAAGTGCACCAAGCATAAGGTGTACAACAAGAACACAGCTGAGGGGCAGCATGTGAGCGCCGCCCTTGTGCACATGCGCCCGGGCAAATTCTGCTTTGTGGAGTGTGTCGGAAGTACTGATCAGGAGCTCAGGGTTGAGGAGTTCAGAGTGCCACCAGGACCTGATCAATTTGATCTTATGGGAGGCGGGCCGCAAGGCAGTCGCTTTATGTATCGTTTGAAGACCTTCTCCCTCAGTTATGACATGAAAGGAGACTGCTTGAAGCTTAAACACTGCAAGGTTCCTTGCTACAGCCTGCCTCATCAAGCAAGAATTGGTACCATCCGTCAGGATCCAGTGGCATTTTGGCTGTGAAATGCTAAAATCACTAGTGCGAAGGGCGCGCACCTGCGCGCCTGAATGGAGGTTAATCTTTTGGTTAATACATCGGTACAACTATTTTGTAAGGGCGTGGAAACTGTGACAAATTATACAAACAACATATGCCTGAATGGAGGTTAATCTGTTGGCTAATAAATCGGTAAAACTATTTTGTAAGGGCGTGGAGACTGTGACAAATTATACAAATAACATATATTTTGGTTCACACAAGCACACAATTACAACTGTCAGTTCATATAAACATAGGTGGTACTATGAAGTAGATGTTGCTGGTTCATGGATATACATATAACACATCGGTCTATGACCTGTAGCTGCGCGTACCTGGGCGCCTGGCTGGACTTAATATCGGTTAATGTTGTGTGAAAGCTAAGCATACATAACAAGATAATACAATATTATAAGTCTTTGAACAATATCTGGGCTTAATATAGAGGTGAGGCAGGATAAATTGTGATGGTTAAATCCTAATGTGTTCCACATTTCAGCTTCAGTGTTTCATATACAGTAAAAGTTTGACATGCAATCTGAAGGAAGAGAAACCAGGTTCATTTGCTTCCTTGTACATCTTTGACATCACGATGAACAATGTTGCGTGCTACAACATCACGTGTGAAGAACTATCTTTGGGCTGTGTCGTTTTCAGCAATAAAAGTGAGCCTGTAGCTGGTAACAGATCGTACGATTAGTTAAGTAAACAGTATTATTTGGGCTGCACACAATACAACACGTAATATGCGATAGCAAGTTAAATAAAAAATTACATTGGCATGCTTTTGGAGTATTTACATTCATAGCAGTAGATGTGGCCATGTCCTGCTCTGGACCTGTCTTGCAAATGCGCATCCAATATACCTGTATTTTTTATTTTCAGGGATATCTGTTGTCGTCACAGTGCACTTGTACCATTGTTTCTGTGTCAAATTAATTGAGATACTGTATTATAAGAGGTTTCAAAGACCTGTGTACATTTTTTTTCTCCACCCCTTTTTTTATTTAGGTTGTCCAAAAAGGTTCTAATATATTATAGACTGAAATAAAGTAAAAGAAGTAAGAAAACAAGGCTGCACTGCTCCAAAACTTACCGCAAAGTGGTAGGGATCCTCGTCATTTAGCAAATCAAGTTTTTTTTTTTTGTGTGTGTTCTTGCGTGAGTAGTTGGACAGGTTCATGTGTACTTGGATCTGGTGCTGGGGGCTGATATACTGGGACAGTTTTTTTCTTGAGGCTGTTTAATTAGCAAAAACTTAATGAAGTGGTCCGTAATATAGCAACATGAACAGGTTCTGAATTTTGGTTGGAGGTGAATGAGTATTATACATAGGAAAATGGTTTACCTTTCATAAAGAGGCTCCGCTTCTTTAATGGTGGATGGAAGAACCAGCGACAGTCATATCCTCCGTTAACTTGAGTCTTGTCTGTTCCATACATAGACCAATTAAACATTGTGTTCTGGATGTGATAATATTAGGGAGTAAAAGTATCTAATTTTTCGGAAGTGTGAGAAAGTACGATTAATGTTCTTTGGTACACATCCAACGAATAGAATCACGATGGATTGAGCTGTTTCAGGAGTAGATGGTCCAGGTAGTGTTGGGGATGCGCCCCGAGGACGGAGAGGCTTGTTACCTCTGTTGTGGAGACTAACCTACGAATCTAGTATTCCTTTCATATCTATGTCCGCAGGATCCAAAGGCGACACCCTCGGAGGTAGGACCTCCGCTGAAGAGGCACTGTGAAGGTGGTCGGCAACGGAGGTCCATCGTCCTAGCCACCGACTCCCGCGGAGGTCCAGCGCGGAGGCTCGGTGGCGTCGCTTCCCATGCTCGCGGAGGTCATCATCCTGGCCGTCGACTCTTGTGGAGGTCCGACGCGGAGGTGTAAACGTCTCAAGATAACATCGGCAGGGTGATGAGATGGGCCGAGCTGAGGCCGATTGTCAACAAGCGGACATGTTGGGCCTCCCGAGGGCGATGATGGGCCGTGGCCCATGTGTTGTGGCGACAAAGTGACAGACAAGCTTGCCCTTGGAAGGCCACGTGTAATAGATTCAGTGTCTAGGGTTTCAAAACTCCCGTTGGGGGCACGCTTGTACTTTTAATCTTGAGCTGGGGAGTCATTATAAATGGCCCTGCCCCCTGTGTAATAGAGGAGGATGGTTCATTGATAGCTACAGGATCTTCTGCTATCGGGCCCATGTTGTAATTTCTTTATTTAATACAAAGAGAGAAGGACTGTATGGACCACTTGTTCTACCCTCACTCTAAACCTGCTGGGGCTCGGTCACAACAGTTGGTGCCCACCGTGGGGCTCGAACCCACGACCACAAGGTTAAGAGCCTTGTGGTCTAGCCGGAGATAAAACCCGCACATGCCACCCAAGAAAAAGACCACCGCGAGGAGACGTACCGCCGCTGAAGCGGAGGTACAGGAACCCTCTCCTCGTGAGAGGCCAAGAAGAAATGCCCGAAGCACCTACGCCTCCGCACTGGTAGGCGGAGGTGACGATGAGAACAACGCCGCAAGGGGAATCCCACAGAACAACCCCAGCCTGACCAGAACCAAGAAGATGAAATAAACAGGCTGAGAGATGAAATGCGCCACATGGAAGCCGAAAGAGACAGGTTAAGGGCACAGCAAGCCGCTATCGAAAGAACAATACAGTCATCGCATCAAGCGGACGAGATAAGGCAACAAATGGCCATTCTGTAAGCAGAAATACAGAGCATGCAACCACCGGCAGCAGGTCCAGCGGAGGTCGCTCAACCAGTCATGGAAAGTCGTCCCCTAGCTATGAACGCGCAGGCAACGCACACCATAGTTCCAAGCCTACCCACACCATCAAGACTCTTCGACCCAAAATCACCATTATCCGAAGGCCTGCAAAGCTCACCATGGCCTCCAAGTTACAAGCCTATGTCCCTGCCGAGGTTCAACGGCAATTCAGATCTGAGATAGTTTATAATGAGTTTCAAAGCTGCAGTAGCCTCCGTCGGAGGCAACAATCACGTAATGGCCAAGTCGTTCGTGATTGCAGCAGAAGGAGATGCACTAGCATGGTACCCAATGTTGAAACCAAGCACGGTATATTCATGGGAGAACCTACAAGACCAGATACTGGCAAACTTTAAAGCTTACACAAGCGAGTCGCTAACATCGTCAGACCTGTTCAGCAACAAGCACCTCAAGGGCGAACCCCTCAGAGACTATTATCAGAGATTCCTACACCTCCGTGCTAAAGCACCAGATGTCCCTGATGGAGTGGCCATAGAAGCAGCAATCAAAGGACTCAGGATCGGCCCATTCGCCAGTCACTTAGCAAGAAAGAAGCCAGCCACAATGGTTCAGCTGCACGAGGAGTTCAAAAAATACTGCAGGTCTGACAATGATCTCCACAAAAGATTGGAGAAAGCAGATGGTCAAAGAAAGCAGTACTCAAACAGCGGCAGTAGAAGACACAGCAGGAACCAGCAAAGGCAACAATACCAAAACCACCAGTAGCAGGTCTTCAATTTGCAAAGTAGCCAGCCTCCGAATGCTCAGGACAAAAAAGAATCCAGTTACGAGCAGAGAAATCAAGGAGGACACGGCCACAACAAAAACAAGTCCAAGAATTAGAACAGGAACCAGAACCAAGAAAGCAATACTGCCTCTTCCACGGTGAGGACAAAGGGCATATCACACGGGATTGCCTGGAGGCCCAAGAAACACTTGATAGAATGAAAAGCAAACAATCACAGCTATAGCCCCAGCAGCAAGGTAGCAGAGAAGTAAATCACGCTTACAGTTCGCAACTCCATCAGCAATACAACCCAAGTTTTCTAGGATACGGTCCAGCACCGCTGTCGTAGCACAACCTGGCTCAACAATATTATCCAACATCATTGCTAGCCTGGAGACCAGTTTATCAGCAAACAGCCTAGAACCAGGCTTACCACCCAAACAGAGCAGAAAACGGTCTAACTTATATCGACCCAAGACCTATGCACATAGCGCTCATTGAATCAACACATATGCAGATGCCTTTGGCAGCACAGCAGAGGCAGTATGAGGCATTACCAGCACCTCCGCAGTATGCTTTGACCACAACAGCAACTACAAAGGCGGAGCCTCCGACAGAGAACCAGCTAAACCCGCATTCAGCGCTACCAACCATTGGCATGATACTACCTATAGCTGGAGGCTAAGCATTAGAGTTTGAAACCAAAAAGCAAACCTCCAGCTGGTAAACAACATGGCAGTCTAGGGAGCTTACAAATCAATAGAATGGTCCAAGATACCAATTCAATTTATGGAGCAAGACCTCCAAGTTGAAAGCTATCCACACACAGATGCCACGGTCATAAAGGCAAACATAGCAGCCTGGGAAGTAAGCAGGATACTAGTCGATTCTGGGAGTTCAGCGGACATCATCTTCGCGAACGTGTTCGACCAAATGAAACTCAGCAGAAGCTAGCTACAGCCACCGGACACCCCATTGATTGGATTCGGTGGAAAGAAGATCAACGCCCTAGGCAAGATATCACTGGCATATCATTTAAAGATGGGGACTGTGCCAGGACAGAGTACATCACCTTTGATGTGGTCGACATCTACTACCAGTACAATGCGATACTGGGAAGAGGATTCGCAAACAAGTACATCTACTACCTCTGCATGAAGATGCCAGCATTACATGGAATCATCACAGTGCGGGAAAGCCAAAAAGAAGCAATGAATATAGAGAAAGCAATCTACAAAGCACACAAAAACATCAACACCGTAGAAGCGGAGGAGCCTCCAAACATGCCTACGGGAAAAACCAACATGGCAGACCAAGAGAACACAATAACATTACCATTGGAAGAAGCAGTCTCTAACAGGAAAGTTACCATAGGTGCCAATCTATCGGAGGTAGAAAGACAAGACTTGTTAGAGCTACTAACAAAAAACAAGGACGTGTTTGCATGGTCAGCATCAGATCTACAAGGAATCAGTCGGGATGTGATTGAACACACCCTTGACCTCAACCCAAATGTCAGACCCAAGAAGCAAAAACAAAGGAAGATGTCCGATGAACGCATAATTGCAGCGAAGGCAGAGGTGCAAAGATTATTAGATGCCAAGGTCATCAGAGAAGTCAAGTACTCAGATTGGCTAGCAAATGTTGTCTTAGTGCCAAAAAAGAATGGCAAAATGAGAATGTGCATAGACTTCACAGACCTCAATAAGGCCTGCAAAAAAAGGTCCTTTCCCATTACTCAGGATAGATGCATCAGATGATAAGGCAGCAGGATGCAAGCGCTTCTCTCTGTTAGATTGTTTCTCAGGATACCACCAGATATGGCTAAGAAAGGAAGACAAAGAGAAAACAAGCTTCACAACCCCCTTCAGCACCTACTGTTTTGTTTGAATGCCGGAGGGTCTAAAAAACATAGGATCAATGTTCTCAAGAATGATTTAAATTGTATTGCAAGCCCAACTCCGGACAAACATTATAGCCTATGTTGATGATTTAGCAATAGTCAGCAAGCAGACCGGAGATCATTTGGACGACCTCCGGGAAACTTTCGCTAGTCTCAGAGCAGCAGGATTAAAACTGAACCCAGAAAAGTGCATCTTCGGAGTAAGCAGGAGAATGATGCTCGGGTACATTGTTGGTCCAGAGGGGCTAAGAGCAAACCCAGACAAAACAAAAGCAGTATTAAAAATGAGAGAACCAAAAAACAAGAAAGAAGTACAGTGACTAACAGGTAGAATAGCAGCGCTCAGCAGATTCATCTCAAAATCAGCAGAACAAAGTCTACCATTCTTCAAAGCACTCAAGGCCTTAGAAAAATTTGAATGGGGCACAGAGCAGTCGGAGGCATTCCAGAAGCTCAAAAACTAGATCACAAAAGACCTCATGGTTATAGCCCCAGACGCGGAGGCAACCTTGCTACTATATGTTGCGGCCTCCACAGGAGCGATTGGCGCAATGTTAGTTCAAGAAAAGGAAGTTGACAACAAAAACATACAACACCCAGTGTACTATGTATCAGAAGTGCTGCAAGGAGCAAAACTGAATTATTCGGAGGTTGAAAAATAGCATGTGCAGTAGTAACAGCATCAAGGAAGCTCAAACACTATTTTTAAGAGCATGAAATCCTGATGCCAACAGCACAACCGCTAGCCGATATCCTAGGCAATAAGGAAGCATCAGGCAGAATCGGTAAATGGGCAACAGAAATATCCCAGTTTAGCATCAATTTCATCTCCAGAACAGCAGTCAAGTCGCAAGTGCTAGCAGATTTTTTGGCAGAATGGACATCATCGCAGCACGCAGAAGACAAAGCGGAGGCTTCAATATGGACACTGTACACAGATGGCACGTGGGGCATCCAAGGTGCAGGAGCCTCCGCGGTATTAATATCACCATCGGGCATCAAAACAAAATACGCAGCAAGACTCTACTTCAAAGCAACCAACAACGTAGTCGAGTACGAAGCAGTGATACTAAGTCGAGAACATCATGGTCAGAATAGATTTGAAGATAGTAACAGGACAAGTCGAGAAAAACTATGTCGCAAGGAACCAAGAATTGGCTGCATACCTAGAAGTAGTTAGGGGTCTGAAAAAAAGATTCCAAGGCTTTACCCTAAAGCACATCCCAAGGGGGGACAACTCGGAAGCAGACGAATTAGCCAAAGTAGCAGCAAATCAAACGGAGGTACCCAAAGGAACCTTCTACCAAGAATTGACACTACCAGCTACCGCAAAAACAACAAAGGCATTTGCAGAGGTTCTCCTATTAAACACGGAGGATTAGAGGAAACCCATAATGGATTATATCAATGGAGTCCATGTAACAACAGATGAATCAGTTGCATCAAGGCTGGTCGTACGGGCAAGGAATTACATGATAATAGACGGAGTTCTATACAAGAAAGGAATAGTCCAACCATTGCTCAAGTGCATCACAGAATCAGAAGGCAGAGACCTCTTACAAGATATCCACTTAGGAACATGTGGATCACACATTGGCCCCAGAGCACTTTCAGCGAAGGCAATCAGGCAAGGGTTCTACTGGCCAACACATATCAAGGACGCATTGCACATAGTAAGAACTTGCAAAGCATGCCAGAGTTTTACACCACATGAAGCATCTCCGGGAGCACAAACACAGCTAATACCTCCGGTCTAGTCACTTCAGCGATGGGGGATGGATCTTGTAGGACCATTACCTCCGGCTCAGGGTGGAAGCAAATATGCATGGTAGCAGTAGAATACTTCACAAGATGGATAGAGGCCAAACACTTGCAACAATAACCTCTGAAACAGTCAAGAAATTTTTCTGGCAAAACATAATTTGCAGATTTGGGGTTCCAAGGACACTCACAGTCGACATTGGAAAATAGTTTGATTCAGATAAATTCAAAGAATTCTGCAAGAGCATCGGCACACAGATAGCCTTCGCTTCAGTCTATCACCTAGAAAGCAATGGAGCAGTAGAAAGGTCAAATAGAATCATATTCTCAGCAATCTCCAAGACATTGCTGGATCACAAAAAGGGCAAATAGGTAGAAGAGCTGTCGAAGGTAGTATGGTCTCACAACACTAACGTATCAAGAGCCATCGGGTTCACTCCATTCAAGCTACTATATGGAGAAGAAGTAATGATGCCAGAGGAGATCAAACACCAGAGCTTCCGCATGATAAAACAAAACCTCGCAAAAGATGAAGAATACACCAAAGAGACGACTGAAGCATACAGGCTAGAGGCAATCGACAACATCGAGAAATACCAAGACCAAACCAGAAAATGGAGGGATGGAAAAGTGGTCACTAAGGACATCAAAAACGACGATTGGGTAATGAGGCAGAGGCCAAAAGCTCAAAATGTAGGAAAGCTACAGCCAAAATGGGAAGGACCATTCATAGCCAAGCAAGCAGGAAGAAGAGGATCATTCTATCTGCAAGATACAGAAGGAAGAACGTCAACTCACTCCTGGAACATTGATAGCCTTAGAAAATACTACACATAGAATGTAAGGACCCCGTAGAATTATAAGCGGAGGTCCCTAGATTTAAATTCCTGTAATTTATATTTTTAGAAAAAATGATTTGCACTCTTTTCCTCACAAAAGGGGCTCCAAATCGGAGGTGAGGTTTTTAATGAGGCAATGTCACACTCCATTTTTAAGGATAAAAATAGAATTTATAAATAGCCCTATATGCGCCCCAGGAATAGTCGCACATATAAGAAGACAAATTACAGAGAGTATCATCACCCTGTTTAATACATAGCGAACCATATTATCACAGAGTATTGTGCATAAACAAATAAATAACTAGTATATCTTTATTGTGGAAGCTTCCCACAGAGACACGTCAACTGGTGAACACCAAGCCTAGTACTCATCACGATAGCTCTCATTCCAACCTTCATCTGTTACCCATCCGGGATTTTCCAAAATTGAAAGTAAAGCAAGCGTAAGTACACAACCATACTCAACAAGCATAACATGGGTTAATGAGGCTCAATTAAGCTGACACTATTTGACTGCATTTAGCTTTTATAAATTAATCATGTTGAGCAATTAAGTAGCATCAAGGTAGCAAGTGTTTCCCAAAACCATCATGATCAATGTAACATAAATGAATAGTAAACATAACAGCAATTGAATGAAAAATTTAACATGACAAGAGAGATCATCATTAGTATAAGGATTCCAAGGCCACTCGTGTCCTTGAGCAAGGCTAGTATACCAGTTTATTAAACTCTGCGCAAAGGTGTACACTTTCACTGTGAGTCATGATTTACCCTTTCGCCCGAGGCAGCCAACCTCTTAGCCCACTACCAAGGAAGGCTGGCAGGGTTCACTATGAAGCCTTTCAAAGGTTTGTCTAACATGTTAGAGCCACTGAGGTTTCTGTGCCCTATGAATGTAGTATCCCCCATTCTAATGGCACACAACCACAGCTTATACACATACAGACAGGGGTCCAACTACACCCAACCCGGAACACACCCCCCTTGCACCATTAAGGGAACTGCTAACAAGCTAGAAAAGGTCCTCATACTGAGCTAAAGCTAGAGCCATATAGCCCTCACAGCTGTACTATAAATCCCGGAGGTTCTCTTACTGATTAGCCCTCAGGGTTAAAAGTCATTATTACTGTTTATGACACAATTACTCATCAAGCCACAAGATCATGATATTCATTAAGCACTAGCATCATAGCTACCTAATGCAATCCAAAGGTGTCAAGGAATCAGGATAACAACATCTAGTTATAATCTCTAGGGTCATCAAGTAGACTCATGCAAATGTATTATTTATTTAGAGTATATAGGTAACAAGGAAGATGCATGCTATACTTTCCTTGATTCACAAAGTCTTGCTGATTCTGCTGATCCTCAAAGTGTCCTTGCTCAACAAAACCCTCACCGTCTGAACTCGACATTAACAATCAACACCAGACAATCCAATCGAGCATACATACGCGAAGCAAACAAAGAATTATTAGAGGAATAGTACACCAATTTCATTAAAACATAATAAAATGTTTATAAAACTATTCTACTCATTGCTACGATCACACAGACGTCAAGTTCACTGAAAACGGAGTTGTAACGGCGAAGTTATGAATTTTTAAAGATTTCCTATAGATAAATAAATACTTTAAATATAAACTAAAAATATAAAGTTTTCAAAATACTTCAACAGTAGCACCACTGTGTAGATTATGAAATTATGAATGTAACAGAATTTGAACGGACCAAATCGGAGTTAAAACATGAAAGTTATAAGCTTTTAAAGATAATGGCAAAACTGTAAATAAATGAAAACGTATTCTGAAACTGAAAAGAGAAAATACATTTTCCCGAGAAGAAAACTGGCAGCTGTAACAAGGAAAATACGCTTTCCAGTGGACAAAGCATATTCTGAATCTGTTAAACAAAAATTACGCTTTCCAGTAGAGAAAACGTATCCTTTCAAAAACGCTAAGGGCTCTTAACAGATTAAACCAAAACCCAGGGGGTTATTCTCAAATCTGCCACGCGAAGGGTTACGGGCTGTTTCTGGCCGTCTGATTCAAAATCGATGGCTCAGATCGGTCAGGCGATTGACCTCGCCGGGGAAGGAGACAGACGCGGCGGCAGACATCGCCGGCGATGAGGAACCTCACCGGAGTTCATGAAATCGACCCTAGGGGCATCGGCTCGGCTCGGGACTTAGACCAAACGACTCAGGAGCTTCGTGCGATCACGTCTAGCACGAAGATGAGAACCCGAGGAGGCTATCGACGGTCGGTGATCGACAACGGCGAAGACGAGCTCGCCGGCGTTCACAAGCCGAGCGCCACGGCCTACCAAACTACTCGGAAGCGATGCCAAATGACATAGGTGATCAAGATGAGCATACCAGAGGGGATGATGAAGCTTGAGATGGCCGGTGGTGAGCTAATGGCGGGCGACGGTGGATGGTGGCTTCTTGCACATGAAAATTCAGCCGAGATAAGCCTCATTGATCGAAATTCAGAGCTTAGGTGTGCTCACAAGGTCAAAGCAAAGCTCAAGGACCAGCTTACGGCAATAAATTTCTCACGGCCATGGCAAATTTTGAGCTCCGACAGCGGTGACAATGGCGGCTAGGGCTTCGGTGTTGCAGCGGCTCGAGCAAGAAAAGGTGACTAGTGATAGGGTTTTGGAAGGAGTCGCAGACTCGGTTAAAGGCTTAAATAGCCTAGGGCAAGGCGACGCGACCGGCGTGCGAAGGACTAAGGCAGCGCGGGTCGGACTCCTGACTCAGTGTCGAGTCCGGTCGGGGAGGACAAAGACGATGTGGGTCCCATGCATCAGCGACCGAGTGAGAGAGCAGACGTGGACGACGGCTGCGGTCGCTTGATGGGCTGGCGGCCTGCGGCCCAAGATGGAGGCGCGCGCGCGGCCTGCTACGGGCTAGAGAAGAAGTGGGCCACGCGGATGGAGAAGCATGCCGCGGGTTGGACCATTTGGCCGGCTGGGCCGAAAAGCAGGAAAGGGAGGGGAGGGAAGGAAAAATGGATTTTCTTTTATTTGAAACCCCTTTTTAGTTGCATTTTCAAATGAATTTGAATTCCAATTCAAATTCGAACATCACACAAGAAAAATATGCACCAGCATGAATGCTCAAGCATGATTCTACCATGATTCAACTTCTTTTTCATTTAAACATTTATTTTGCCTAAATATTTGTTCACCAAAAATTCATTTTGACTATTTTTGAAATCTTGAAAATCTAGGGTGTTACAGTCAAGACCGTATGTAATCAACCTCTGAATGTATAAAGAGGACCCCGAGGAGCGATACACAAAAATAGTCAAAAGCAGCCAGCAACACGGCTGCAATATTCAACAACTATTCAAGATTTACAAGGTCACTTCATGCCACCATCAAGAAAAATGAAAAGGCATGAAGCGACCTCCACAAAATGCCAAAAGACCTCGACAAAGCCCTGTCCTATTAGGCATTGAGGCAGGCAATCATAGCCATAAGTTGCGAAGCCAACTGGGAAAACACCTGAATCAACTCAGGCACCAGTGGTTCATGGAGCAACCTCCACAAAATGCCAAAAGACCTCAACAAAGCCCTGTCCTATCAGGCATCAAGGCAGGCAATCGCAACCATAAGTTGTGAAGCAAACCGAAAAAAGACCTATCAACCAGCTCAGGCACCGGTAGCTCACAAAGTGGGTAACATTACAATCACCAAAGGTGACCTCTAGAACACAATACTAAAACAAGCGGAGGTAACACTCAGGTACAAGTTCGTGGAATCGACAAACCTCCATGTCATACACCATCCAAAAGCAATACAATCACAAGAAATAGATACTTTACATTCCAGAACGGAGGCAATACGTAAAACAAGCTTATTTATTCAACTTTATGCTTACAACAGTTAGCACACATTGCGCCTTGCTCATAACAGAAATAATGTGCAAAATGCATGTATCTAACTGCTAGACCAAAATGCACAACCTCCGGATTGAGGCATCTAGTCACTCCACCCAGTTAACCTACTACCGCAAGACATGGAAATAGTCTGGAGGTACACACAACCAGTTGTATCAAGCCCAGCAGGCGCTCGGTACGAAGAGAACGAGGTGATCCTTCAACGCCAACTTGCACGTAGCAAACCCCACAACCATCTGTTAGCACACCACTTTGCACCTTCCATTCACAAGCAACTGCCGCACCTAAAATCCTTACATCAGCAATGCTAAATAAGAACACAGCCGGCCGCCATCTCTGAGGCTGTTCCATTACGAGTCCTTACACAGTACCAATGCAAAAAAGCTCCTAGTAAGCACCACCAGTATAATGTACGCAACAAAGCACCACAGATGATCAAGGGGGGAATAGATATTTTTATAATGACCTCCAAAGCATGAATAAACCAGTTGTAGCTACTTATCATTAAAGGAAGCAGATACGAAATCAATACCTGTACCAGCACATCTCAAGAGGCAAAAGTACAAAACAGTAAATAATAAAGATACGCAAAGTACATAAGGGGTGCTATAAAATCAGAGCTCAACGTCTGTGTGCATGAGCATTAGGAAAGGGCCAACCACAACCAACTCCACATAGCCAAAACCCGCATAAGGGAGATGGAGGTAGACATCCACATACGGATGACCAAAAATAATGAGATACCGCACAAGAATTCATAATGAGGTCGGCAAAACAAATATTCCAGAGACAACTGTGGTCTCCGAGAAAATGCCAAAGCGGGAAGCCAGCAGAGCAAGCCAATCAGGGTCATCGTCCGAACGGAGACAAGGGGGGATACCGCGTAAGAACTCGTAATGTCCTCCCGTCTCCACTAAAATCAACCATAGCTTACCTCTGTAGAATAAGCATGGGACGCATGGAGAAATTGCTGAAGACTGCAAAGTCAAACACGGTAAGACCGACACCAGCGCTGGTCGAAGAGAAATAACGGTTGTAATATCCGTCGTATGCTAGCAATAAAGTTATTAATACACAAATGTGTCTCAAAGTGGTTACAACCTCCGGGGAGGAAAACAGAAATCACCTCCAGAAGTAACACTTACAATAGGGCACAAAGGCCTCCGACTAATTAAAGCAGCCTCCGCAACACAACGGAAGTCAAAATGAGCAACCTCGCAAATGACATGTCCATCACAACACTAAACCTCCGCGCAAACAATTATAATTACAAAGGTCTAGACAGACCACGCCATGCAAGAGAACGAGTAAAGCTAGAACGCTCATCTTCTAAATTGCTAAGTACAAAATTGAACATATCATCCACTGTGCGCCTAGGAAAAGCTGATTTCCAGTAATCCCACAGTTCACCGCTAACGTAAACATCATCGCACATAAAGGTGATAGGCTCGACATCCTGCACAGGCCCTAAGTTGTAGACCTGCGCAGGACGATCAGGCCATTAATATTTTACAAAACTAAGAGCAACTTAAATTTTTCTTTACATGTGCGCGCCAGCACCAAGTTAGCAAAAGACAAGATGTACACAACCAAAAAACAAGATGAATTCCTACACCTCCTCATGGGTCAGCGTCCCAGCCTACGGAGGTGCCACTGCCTGCTCCGTCATGCAATCAGTCCTAGCACTTGTAGGAAGAGCTTGAGCAGCAAAGGCGCCAGTGTCGGCAGATCCCCGGGTCCGTGCTGACGTGCCGCTAGAGGAAGTCGGGCCATGCCCGCCACGTTTGCCATACTTTAGTTGCTGAAGTAGATAGAAAATATAAAAAGGGAATCACCAACACAGCCCTCAAAACAAAATAAGACAGGAAAAGCTAACCATACATACCGTTTCACGGGTAACATTAGCCATGGCAACGGTCTCTGACCGGCCAAACTTGGACCAGAACTTCTCCATGAAGCTGCACACGGTGGTCTTAACAAACCAATCCATTCTCCCAAGTTCAGCAGGATCTTCTAGCTCAGGGCAATCAAAATTCCCAATTTGAACAATGCCTTTGGACACAAACAGCTTGCATAGACATGTAGCAGAGGTCTTCGCACTGAAATCGGAGACTCCGATCATAATTCATTAAGCTTGTTAAGGTTCGCCTTCACCCAGGAAAATATTCCGGAGGTAGAAGCCTCAGGATCAACCGGAGTCGCCACACCACCGAAAGCTCAGACCGCGGAGACGTAGGACTCAGCCACTTCCAGCCCAATCGACCTGGTGGCATTCAGCTCCTTCATAAGTTCTTCATCTTTGGATCTAAGAGCCGCCGTCATCTGTCGTTCAGCATCCATTTCCTAGCGCAGGAGATTTGAAATCTTAGCAGCTTTGTCCGCCCGCTGTTTGGCAGCGACCTCTGCTTCTTTGGCAGTGGCAAGAGCTCTCTGTAACTCATCAGATTGAACCCCAAGAGCTGTTAACTGCTCTTCCAAACCAGAGACCTTCTGAGTCGCTCATTCCTTCTCGTGGGTTTGAGACTCAATCTCCGCCTTCAGAACCTTGATAGCGTCATCCTTTTTTACCAGTTCAGCACAACTGCTGGTCTCAACAGCCATAGACAAGGCGGCGCTCTACAGATAGCAACAAAGCAATGCCAAAATTTAATTCACGAAAAAGAGAGTATATACCCAAAAACGGGGAGAATGAAACCAAACTCACAATAATATGATGGTTGATATTGGCGTTCATCAAGGTCTGATGCGGTAGCCTAGCCAGACGCCGGTGTAGGTCTCCGCCCATTGTATCAGTCAGCTGGCTAATACCTTGAGCCCAGCCAAGAAGGGCACTTATGCCCTCATCGAGACAGCTGTCGGACGGGAGAGACCCAGAGCCAACCATATCCACCAGAGGTTGCGAAGCCGTAGGCACCGCCTCAGTATCGGCACCTCTGGAAAATAGCGCATCAGACGCCCGAGGCAGCGAAGGGGCAGTCTGAGTGGCCTCAGCGGCAAGCCTACCTGGGAAGCACACACAGAAAATACAAGTCAAACAAAGAAACAAGATCATAAAATCTCAGAAAAATCTTATACATGCTTACCGAGCAAGGAAACTTCTCCATCGGAGGCATAACCAAAAGAAACCTTCAAAGTCAGGAAGTCCATATAGGTCATACTCTGAGTAAGAATGTTACCTTGACTCAAAGTGTAACCATCCTCGGGGGCCTTAGGATCCTTCGCTTCAAGCCAGCTAGTCTTCGCTGGCTTCTCAGCATGATGAGCCATGCCACCAGCCTCCATTTCATCCTCAGAGCTGGCGTCAAGATACGCACTGGCAAATGGCCTCTCGAAAAGCTCAGGGGGTGCCACTTCAATATGTTGAGGTAGGAGATCAGCAAAGGACAAGGCATCAATTGTTAAATCACGGGACACCTCCGGGGAAACAGCTGGCGACGGAGACTGTCGAGATGGGCCCTCAGAGCCAAGCAGCACCAAAGCATCAGCCTTCGATAGAATCTTAGTCGCCACCTCCGGATTAGCAGTAATCCCTTCATTATAAAAATCTTTGAAAACATCCTCCATCTCCATGAGTTCAGCGGAGGTCTCTTTCTATTTCTTCAAACCTCCATGTGTTAAAGCTCCAGCCTTTCTTTTCTTTCCTTTGGCGACCTTCGTGGCAATGCCGGCAGCACTAAATTCCTTATTTTTGCTCTTCTTCTTCAACTTCTCGGGGAGCTCACGCTCAGAATAATGGATACCGAGCTCCTCAAAAACCCTGTTAAGACGGGGCATGGTACCAGCCTCTGACCTACAGGCAAGATACTCCCTCTCAGAAACCTCCCTGAGAATATCAATAGCTTTTTCCTCGGTCAAGCGAACAAACTCCTCCTCGCTCTGACCCTCCAGGAGACAAAGCCCAAAATGTGGGCAAGGGATACCACCGGCAACTCCAAACACTGGCAGATCCAACTTCTCTATGGTAAACTTCTTCTGCCCCAAACCACCAAGAAGGGGCTAGTAATCGGATGCTATCATCTCCTCAACAAGATCTCTCCCACCAGAATAGCGAGAAGCTGCGCTAAAAGCCTCCGTGCAAGACCTCCGTTTATCTGAGTCAATGGAACCAGGTTTTACACTGGTCAGAGGATTCATCGGGGTCATTACGGAGGTGGGAAACCGAGTAACGCTCCTCCCATCTTCGTCAGGGTGGGTTACACTGGGAGTCCAAACGTAAAACCAAAAATCTAACCAATTAGCTGGCTCATACTTCCCCCTCTAACACCAAAAAATTGTAATCTTTTCGTTACTGTCACACTCCACTTTTAAGGATCAAAGTAGAATGCATAAATAGCCTTATATGTGCCCAGGAACAGTTGCACATATAGGATGACAAATTACAAAGAGTATCATCACCCTGTTTATTACATAGCGAACCAATATTTATTACAGAGTATTGCGCATAAACAATAAATAACTAAGATATCTTTATTGCGAAAGCTCCACACAGGGACACATCAACTGGTGAACATCAAGCCTAGTACTCATCGCAATAGCTCTCATTCCAACCTTCATCTGTTACCCATCCAAAATTTTCCAAAATTGAAAGTAAAGCAAGCGTAAGTACACAACCGTACTCAACAAGCATGACATGGGTTAATGAGGCTCAAATAAGCTGACACTGTTTGACTGCATTTAGCTTTTATAAGTTAATCATATTGAAGCATAGCATCAAGGTAGTGATAATTCCCATATTCTCATGATCAAATAACATTAACCAGTGTGTAGCAATAACGACATTAAGATGCACACATTAACAATTTGAGAACCATTATCTTTTGTAAATGTGTCAAGGCCGCCCTAACCGAAGGGCATGGACAATATATTGATTTAAACTCTGATCAGAGGTGTACACTTTCACTGTGAGTCATGTTTTGCAACTGAGTGGACTTATAACTTCTAAACCACCACAAAACATATAAAGCCTCCTATAGGTTCTCCTAACCAATCAGAGATATGGAAATACATTGTGTGTAGAAACCCCCTTTCAACATGGCATAATCCTTCTTGGCTATACTCATAAGGATAGAGGTAGTCCAATACCCCAACTTTCAGACCACTAACCAGCTAGAAAAAGGCCTACAAGTGACTAGAGCCAGAGCCATATAGCCCTCACAGCTGTACGGATTCTCCATGATAAATCACTTACAGACAAGAGTCCATGTTTGTTAAAAGTCATCATTTTTGTTGATAGCATAACACACATCAAGTTATAAGATCATGACCATTAGAGCACTAGCATCATAACTACCCAATACAACCCAAAAGGTTCAAGGAATCAGGATATCAAAGCTAGTTATAGTTTCTAGGTCATCAAACGGACACATGCATATGAATTATTATTTATAGTGGATAGGTAACAAGGATGGTCCATGCTATACTTGCCTTGATTCACAAAGTCCTGTTGATCCTGCTAATCCTCAAAGTAGCCTTGATCAACAAAAACCTCACCATCTGAACTTGACATTAACAATCAACACAAGATAATCCAATCGAGCATACATACACGAAGCAAACAAAGGGCTATTAGAGGAACAGTATATCAATCTCATCAAAATAGAATAACATATTTATAAAACTATTCTACTCACTTCTATGATCACACAGACGTTAAGTTCACCAAAAACGGAGTTATAACGACGAAGATATGAATTTTCAAAGATTTCCTATAGATAAATAAATATTTTAAATATAGACTAAAAACATAAAGTTTCCAAAATACTTCAAAAGTAGAACCACTGTGTACATTATGAAATTATGAATCTAACAGAATTTGAACGGACCAAATCGGAGTTAAAACATGAAAGTTATAAGTTTTTGAAGATAATGGCAAAACTATAAATAGCTGAAAATGAATTCTGAACTGAAAAGGAAAAATACGTTTTCCAGAGAAGAAAATGTATTCTGGAACCTGTTACAAGGAAAATACGCTTTCCAGTGGACAAAGCGTATTATGGATCTGTTAAACAGAAATTATGTTTTCCAGTAGAGAAAACGTATTCTGTAGAAACCGCCAAGGATTCTTAACAGATTACACCAAAACCAAGGGGGTTTTTGGAAAATCTATCGACCGAAAGGTTACGGTGTAATTTGATCCGTCTGTTTCAAGATGAACGGCCCAGATCGATCGGGACGATCAGGCTCGCCGGGGACGACGCCCGACACGGCGGCGGCCATCGCCGGCGGCGAAGGAGTTCGCCGGTGTTCACACAGATCACGATTCCGGCCACCATTTGACACAGGACCGGTACCAATGGAACGAGAAGCTTATGCGGCACTCACCTGTGAAGTCAATGGAAGTTGAGGGATGTCGGGGTCGGCGAGCGGCTCGGAGCAGCGGACGGCGGTGAGCTGCGCACGGTAGGAGCTCGAGTTACACGTAATTGAATCATATTGATGACGCAAACGTGCTCAAGAGAGCATGGCGAAGCTCAAGGCCAACTTACGCCACTAAATACGCTACGGTCGTGGTGAATTGCGAACTCCGACGGTGGCGACAATGGCGGCGGCTAGGGTTTCACGCGTGGCGGCTCGATGAAACCGAAGGCGGCGCTGACTTAGGGTTGCGGGTAGGGGTTGCGGCGTGGAGTCAAAGGCTTAAATAGCCTGAAGTCATGGCTCGAGCGGCCTGTTGCGCGGGGACGGCGCGGGTCGGACTCGCGTTCGCGTCCCGGTCGGGGAAGAAGGCGACGCGGGGTCCACCTGTCGGCGACAGCGAGAGAGGGAGGCGGACGCGCGGACGGACGGCGCGCCTTGCTGGGCTGCGGCCGCGGCCCAAGAAGGAGATAGGGAGGAGTGGGCCGGGCGGAGGGGGAGGCGCTGGCGCCGATTGGGCCGGAGCGGAGGTGGGGAGAAGCGGGCCGCCGACAGGCCGAGCGGGCCGAAAGCCAGGAAGGAGAAAAGAAATGGTTTTCCATTTATTTAAGACATTTTCAAAGCAAATTTCAAATGAATTTTGAATTCCAAATCAAATTCAAACATCACACAAGAAAAGTATGCACCAGCATGAATGCTCAAGCATGTTTCTACCATGATGCACTTCATTTCCTAAAAAATATTTATTTTGCCATTTATTTATCCACCAAAAATCATTTTGACTATTTATATATATATTTTTGGAAATTGAAAACTAGGGTGTTACAAATCTATCCCCCTTAAGAGAATCTCGTCCTCGAGATTGGATGTTGCTTACTCAAACAACTGCGGATAAGCTGCCTTTAATGCATCCTCTGTTTCCCAAGTTGCTTCAGCCTCTGAGTAAAGATTCCACTGCACCTTGCACATCTTGATAACCCGACTTCGGATAACCTTTTCAGCGGTATCTAATATTCTTACTGGAAACTCCTCATATGTGAGATCATCCTTAACAGTAAGTTCCTCCAAAGGCAAGTGCTCCTTCTCAGGTACACGCAAACACTTCTTAAGTTGCGACACATGGAACACATCATGCACACCAGCTAAACTCTTTGGCAATTCCAACTGATAAGCCACTTCACCACGTCTCTTTAAAACCTTAAAAGGACCAACATACCTTGGTGCTAGTTTCCCTTTCTGGTTAAACCTCTTCACACTTGTTGATGCAAAAAGGCGTTAGATCTGCAAACACACCAGGCTAATACCCAAGTTCGATATCAAGGCGTGCTAGTCGATTTGACCTGTTAATCGACAAGGATGATAAATTTGAATAAGATCCGAATGAGACGACAGCGATACGCCCGGACGTCAAAGCTCAGAAGGTATTCGATAACTGTTGAACAGATCAGACGAGACGACAGCGATACACCCGGACGTCAAAGCCTGAATCGTGCTCGGTAGACGCGGAACCTGCAAGGTCGCCAGAGATCAAGTTGATGCAGCCCGTCGATTCTTGAAAGAACTCGTTGAAAAGGAAAAGGTACTGGTGACGAAGTCGTCGAAAAGTAGATTGCTTGAAAAGTAGATAAAAGTAATAGATTTGTTGTATTTGATTATTGGTTTTTTTTACATTTCCTCTCGGTACATATTTATACCCTGGTACTATGAGTCCTAAACAGACACGACAAAGTATTACCTAAACAAGTCTTATCTCTAAGGAATAAAAAAATAATGACTCGTACCAAGGTCGGACTCAAAAGTAAACTATTAAAATATTGGCATAAATATTGCCAGTTTCCTTATCCATTGCTCACGATGAAACCTCTATCGGCACGCTCCTCATCTCTGTAGATTCCATCAGCAAAACCCATCGATAATGATTCAGCTCTGCTTTCCATCGGCAACCATGCCTCTCTCTCCATCGGCAACAGCCTTCCACTCTCATCGGCAAGATCATATTTAACCTTCATCGGCAACCATCTGTCAGCCATACTTCAAAGCAAAGTAAGCTTAAAAGCACAACCACTCCCTTGCCGATCGGCACAGTTTTTGGCTTACATTGACACGTGTCAAAAAACAGTGTCAACACATGCCCCCCAATTTCGGAGTATAAAATATATTATGCGCCGAAATTTTCTCTGAGCTACGATTACCTCCTGTAAAAATCACCTGAACAACTTCTCGATTATTGCGCGCATAGGCACCATACCTATCTTGGCACTTCGATTCACCCGTTGGTAATGAAGGACAAGTCTGAGATACCCCTTTATTCCTGTATTTTACGCATCCATCCAAATACTGGGGTAATATTTCTTTAAATATTTTCTATTTAATGCTCTGGGAAATATAACTCCTTCGAGGGTTTCTAAGATGTATGCGTTACCAGGAGCAGACTGATTTATCCGATAAGGACCTTCCCAATTAGGGGATCACTTGCCAAATTTTGAACTCTTAGTCCCAATCGGCAAAACCAATTTCTAGACTAAATCTCCATTTGCAAATTCTTTTATTTTCACCTTTTTATCATACCACCTAGCAACCCTCTTTTTATTTTCTTCGACGCTAATTAAAGCCTTTAGCTGATGAGACCTGCTAAATCTTCTAATTCATCTCTCATAAGCGTATCATACTCATCGGCTGTCAACTGATCCTGAGAAAATACACGCCTAGAACCAGTCTTAATTTCCCAAGGCAAAACTGCCTCATGCCCATATACCAACTGATATGGTGAAACCTTAGTTGTACCATGACACGCCACCTGATATGACCATAAGGCTTCATTTAAAAGAGTATGCCATCTCCTAGGATTTTCCTCAATTTTTTGTTTAATAAGCTTGATTATTCCTTTATTAGATGCCTTAGCCTGACCGTTAGCTTGAGCATAATAAGGAGAGGAATTTAGAATTTTAATCCCCATACCGATGGCAAAGTCATCAAATTCTCCCGATGTGAACATAGTTCCTTGATCGGTAGTAATAGTCTGAGGAATACCAAATCGGTAAACAATATGCTCTTTCACAAAATCAATCATATTTGCCGATGACACTTTCTTTAAAGGAATCGCTTCAACCCACTTTGTGAAATAATCAGTAGCAACGAGTATGAATTTGTGTCCTTTACTCGACGGCGGGTAAATCTGACCGATGAGATCAATAGCCCATCCTCTAAACGGCCAAGGTTTGATTATAGGATTCATTACCGATG
>CM041640.1:6325386-6342772 GCA_023333625.1 Bothriochloa decipiens
CATACAAATTCCTGATCGGCTTTTAATTTTAATAAAGGACTGAAGGCCTTGATCTTTCCCGATAGATTAGATATAAATCTTCGAATAAAATTAATCTTGCCGATCAAGGATTGCAACTCAGTCTTATCAGCAGGAGCAACAACCTTATTAATTGCATCAATAGATTTTCTGCTGATTTCAACACCTCTTTGATGTACCATGAAGCCTAAGAATTGACCTGTCGATACACCAAATGCACACTTAGTAGGATTCATCTTTAAACCATGCTTTCTGGTGCACTCCAAGATTTTTCGCAGATCAGCAAGATGACTCTCAAAACCTCCACATTTGACTACCACATCATCTATGTAGATTTCAACCAATGTGCCGATGTATTTATGGAAGATAAAATTCATAGCCCTCTGATAGGTAGCACCGGCATTTTTCAAGCCAAAGGTTATGACAATCCATTCAAATAAACCCACATGACCTGGACACCTAAAAGCAGTCTTGGAAATATCCTCTTTAGCCATGAAAATTTGGTTATAACCGGCATTACCATCCATGAAGCTGATGATCCGATGTCCAGCTGCAGCATCAATCAATAAATCGGCAACAGGCATTGGATAGCCATCCATCGGTGTAGCTTTATTAAGATTCCTGAAATCAATACACACACGAAGTTTTCCATTTTTCTTATAAATAGGAACCACATTAGAAATCCATTCGGCATATCGACATTGCCGAATAAAGCCAGCTTCAATTAACTTTATGATTTTGGCCTTAATATCAGGTAACACTTTAGGATTACATCGGCGTGCGGGCTGCTGATGAGGCCAAAATCCTGGCTTAATAGGCAACCGATGCTCAACTATTGATCGATCTAGTCCAGGAATCTCTGTATAATCCCAAGAAAAACAGTCTTTATATTCCCTCAAAATATTAATCATTTGCTGTTTACATTGAGAATCTAACTTAGCACTAATAAAAGTTGGCCTCGTCCTATCACCGTTACCAATATCTATTTCTGCTAAATCATCAGCCGATGTGAACCCATGACCAAGTTTTCCACCATCGGCAAACCGATCCATTAAAATTCATCTTCAGAACCGACTGCTTGGATCGGTGTGAGCTCATAATCGGCAACCCTAAGAAATTCCATATCCCATGCTTCTCCCGATATGCACTTTGTCCATTAAGGTCTCAGAATCAGCCGATGCGATTATATAAGAAGAATCACCAAGGATAACCTCAACCTTGTCTCCAACCCACTGTACAAGGCACTGATGCATCGTAGAAGGAACACAGCAGTTGGCATGGATCCAATCCCTTCCTAGGAGCAAATTATAGTTACCTTTGCCGCTAACAATGAAGAAGGTGGTTGGCAAAGTCTTGCTGCCGATAGTCAACTCAACACATAATGCCCCTTTAGCCGGAGACACATTGCCTTCAAAATCTTTAAGCATCATATCCGTCTTGGTTAAATCCTGGTCCCCTTTTCCAAGTCTTTGGAACATGACATACGGCATAATATTAATTGCCGCTCCTCCATCTATAAGTATTTTTGACACTGGCTGTCCATCAACCCTGCCTTTAACAAACAAAGCTTTGAGGTGTTGCCTTTCATCATCGGCAGGCTTTTCAAACACAGCCATCATTGGATCCAGAGTTAGTTGAGCTGCTTCATCGGCAAAAACTGCTTGTTCCTTGTCATCTAGCGCCAAGAACTCCATCGGCAACATGAAGACTATGTTAACATCTGCCGATGGACCTCCATCCTTGCG
The DNA here is from genome assembly GCA_023333625.1 of Bothriochloa decipiens. Lineage (NCBI taxonomy): Eukaryota > Viridiplantae > Streptophyta > Magnoliopsida > Poales > Poaceae > Bothriochloa > Bothriochloa decipiens. Next base: position 6,327,150 of record CM041640.1, read on the forward strand.
TTTTGGTTGCCATACTTGAGTTGTTACCCTTGGGATGCTTTCTTTCAGGCACTGTAAGTCCTCTTGACGCATACGCTGTACCCTTATTTTTTGAGTTCTCATCAATCCTTTAGGGCACCATTGGGGGAGCTTTGTTTTCCAAACAGGCTGATAACGCTTTGTGTTCTGCTCATGGAAGCCTATGTTTGGATACCTGCAAAATATCCCTTCATCAGGAACCCTTTCGTTAGCCATCTCTTCAAGCTCTGCCTGATCCCTTGGAAAACAATCAATATGCCCGCCAAGCCTGTCATGCACACTAACTCTGCCCCCTAGCCGATCAATTGCTGACACCTTTTCTTTAATCGGCTTATTGATGCGTACCCCTCGATTACTAGAGTGATGTTGTCTCTCTGCCCGATCATTTAAATGGTAACCATTACATTCAGGGCAAGTATTAGCAGTGGGCAATTTAGTGCCTTCTTCCCAGCAATGAACGAAAAAGGGCAATTCCAGTGATCTTTATGCCGACGTAACTCTTCCTGTTGCTGCCGATACTGATTCTCACGTTGTTGCTGATATCGAACACCATATGGAGGCCCCAGGGGTCTTCTGAAGCTACTACCTTCATTAACAATTCTTCTTCCTTTAGCGCCATCGGCAGGTTCCTTTCCTTTTACGTCATCAACAGTTATTTGATTTTTAGGGTCTATCGATGCATGTCTTCTAGCAGCCTCCGACGTTAATACTTTGGTTTTGCCTTTTGCCTCCACCATGTTTGCAGGGAACGAATGTTGATCAATTTTCATCAGCTTCTGAGATTTTGAATTATCAAATGTGATCTTCCCGGATTCGATAGCCGACTGCAACTGTTGCCTAAACACCTTGCAATCATTGGTACCGTGCGAGGTAGCATTGTGCCATTTGCAGTACCTAATCTTTTTCAACTCTTCTGCCGATGGAATCACATGATTAGGAGACAGCTTAATTTGACCCTCCTGGAGCAAAAGATCAAATATCCTATCGGCTTTGGTGATATCAAATAGAAACCTTTCTGGCTCTTTCTGACTGAAAGGACATGATATCGGCTTCTTATTCTTTACCCACTCAGCCAAGCCGATAATTGGTTCATCATCAGAGTCTAAATCTTCTGTTTCTTCTACAAAGGATACCTTTTTATTCCAATTCTTTCTAGGTTCAAAAACCCTAGTGTCCTGATCAGAAATCCTCTGCACTATATGACTCAAACTTTCAAACTCTTGTGACCCATATTTTTCTCTGATGTGTGGCAGTAACCCTTGAAGAGCTAAATTGGCTAACTGCCGATCATCAAGTACTAAGCTGTAGCATTTATTCTTTACATCTCTTAGCCTGTGTACAAAACTTTCTACCGATTCATCACTGCGTTGTCTCAATTTTGTCAAATCAGTCAGCTTCTTTTCATATACTCCAGCAAAGAAGTACTTGTGAAATTGCTTCTCTAGATCGGTCCATGTAATAACAGAATTAGGTGGTAACGAAATAAACCATGCAAAAGCTGATCCAGACAATGATGAGGAAAATAATCAAACCCTCAGTTCATCCCTGTTAGCTGCTTCTCCACATTGAATAATGAAGCGGTTGATATGCTCCATTGTTGAAGTATCATCCTGTCCAGAGAATTTAGTAAAATCTGGTACCTTGTACCGATTTGGGAAAGGAATCAGATCATAGGCTGAAGGGTATGGGATCCGATAAGAGTAAGTATTAAGTTTGGGCTTAATCCCAAATTGCTCTCTCATCACTTCTGCAATTTTATCAGTCCAGTATGCATCTTGACCTTGCCGAGGCACAGGCTGAATTTCTGCTGGAGGTGCTGGCTGATAGGCTTTGATGTATCCTTGTGACAAATGAGCCGGAGCAATCGGCACATTTGTTATTGCTGGTCCACTAATTTGCTGCACAGGGTTCATCGGCCATAGTGCCGATGCAGGATTCTGAATATCTGCTTGCATATATTGCTGTTGAACCCCTGCCATCTGATACTCAGGCTGAGCAAAGTGCTGTTGAGCTGGCAATGGACCCGTCCCACTTGAATTAGGCTTCATCGGCACATGACTCGCTGATGGTTGATAGACTACAACCGCCTATTGCTCTTGCATCCTTGGATGATAGACAGCATAATTCCCTTGATTTGCAGAAACTCCAGTTAGAGGAACAATTGATGCCACCGGTTGGTTTGCAGTTGAAAACCCTTGTTGCATCGGCAGAGGGTTTGCCGATGGACTTGTGTATGATGCCTGATAATGCGACATGTGGATTCTTCCTGATGGCAACTGTGCGGTAGATGGCGTTGTAGTATAGTGCGTCATTTGAGCCATCGGCCGAACCGGAGTAGCTGACGTTATGGGGGTTTTACTCGCTGTATCATGCGTCTGATTTAATCCAGAGTTAAAAGCAGGTAGATCTAGAGACATCCCATATCCCCACCAATCGGCAGGAACTCGTCGATTTTGAACTAAAGGACCCGACATTACTGATGCCATTAGATCTGTACTTAATTGAGTATTCTTTGCTGAACTTGACATCGACGGTAGAGATTCAGCAGCAGGCAGATCTGTATGAGGAGCAAAAACCCCTAGAGCCACAACGGCTGTAGTAGCCGATGGAGCTGTAGAAGATGACATCCCAGGCTGATGATATACTGGGCCAACATAAGCTGGTACTTGTACTTGTCCTTCTTTTAATGATTGAATAACAGCATTATAAACAGTATTGGACAGTACGCTAGAGTGATTAATCAATGCATGACTTAATGCAGAGTTAACCATTGATTGTAATTTACCAGGATTGGAGTCAAAAGTAACCTGCCGAGGCAACGGCGGGTCTTGCTTCTGTACCACTTCTCTGCTCCTATTCTTGCTATAGGATTTCAGGTAAAGCTGCCTGTAATCCTCCATAGCTTTCTCCATGGCTTGCCTCTGATCCTCCTTGAGATCTGATTCTGATATCTCGATGATGTTCTCTGGAGTGATATCAGTAGTATTCTTCATGATAAATCTGTTGACTTGATCCCACCAGGTGTGCCAAAAGATGTGTTGATGCAAAAAGGCGTTAGATCTGCAAACACACCAGGCTAATACCAAAGTTCGATATCAAGGCGTGCCAGTCGATTTGACCTGTTAATCGACAAGGATGATAAATTTGAATAAGATCCGAACGAGACGACAGCGATACGCCCAGACGTCAAAGCTCAGAAGGTATTCGATAACTGTTGAACAGATCAGACGAGACGACAGCGATACGCCCGAACGTCAAAGCCTGAATCGTGCTCGGTAGACGCGGAACCTGCAAGGTCGCCGAAGATCAAGTTGATGCAGCCCGTCGATTCTTGAAAGAACTCGTTGTAAAGGAAAAGGTACTGGTGATGAAGTCGTTGAAAAGTAGATTGCTTGAAAAGTAGATAAAAGTAATAGATTTGTTGTATTTGATTATTGGTTTTTTTACATTGCCTCTCGGTACATATTTATACCCTGGTACTATGAGTCCTAAACAGACACGATAAAGTATTACCTAAACAAGTCTTATCTCTAAGGAATAAAAAAATAATGACTCGTACCAAGGTCGGACTCAAAAGTAAACTATTAAAATATTAGCATAAATATTGCCGGTTTCCTTATCCATTGCTCACGATGAAACCTCTATCGGCACGCTCCTCATCTCTGTAGATTCCATCGGCAAAACCCATCGATAATGATTCAGCTCTGCTTTCCATCGGTAACCATGCCTCTCTCTCCATCGGCAACAGCCTTCCACTCTCATCGGCAAGATCATATTTAACCTTCATCGGCAACCATCTGTCAGCCATACTTCAAAGCAAAGTAAGCTTAAAAGCACAACCACTCCCTTGCCGATCGGCACAGTTTTCGGCTTACATTGACATGTGTCAAAAAATGGTGTCAACAACACTTCTCATAGGAGACACCTTCAAGTACACGTAATCACCTTCCTTGAATATCAATTCCCTTCTCCGGGTATCTGCGTAACTCTTCTGGCAAGATTGTGCTATCCTCAGATTTTCCCTAATAACTCGTACCTATGCTTCTGCGGTTCTCAGAACATCTGTCCCAAACAATTGACTTTCCCCAGTCTGATTCCAAAACAATGGTGTCCTGCACTTACGCCCATACAAAGCTTCAAATGGTGCCATCTTAAGACTCTATTGATAACTGTTGTTGTATGACAACTCGGCATAACACAAATTCTTATCCCAACTTGTACCATACTGCAATGCGCAAGCTCTCAGCATGTCCTCCAAAATCTGATTAATCCTCTCAGTTTTTCCATCAGTTTGTGGGTAATATGCTGTACTAAAGTTCAACTTTGTTCCCAAAGAACTATGCACTGCTTCCCAAAAATGAGATGTGAATTGAGTACCTCTATCGGACACGATCTTCTTTGGAACACCATGCAAACACACGATCCTTTCCAAATACAATGTAGCCAACTGAGGTCCAGTATAGGTGATCTTCACAGGCAAAAAGTGAGCGACCTTAGTCAGTCGATCAATTATTACCCAGATGGAATCATAACCACTCTTAGTTTGAGGTAAACCTATTATAAAGTCCATACCGACCTCTTTCCACTTCCATTTAGGTATCTTCATTGGCTGTAATAAACTAGTTGGTCTATGATGTTCTGCTTTCACCCGTTGACATGTATCACATAAAGCAACATACTCTGCCACGTTCTTCTTCAAACCAATCCACCAGTACTTTTCCTTGAGATCCATATACATCTTAGTACTTCCAGGATGGATAGAATAAACCGACTCATGTGCCTCACGCAGAATTGTCTGACGAAGAGCTTTGACCTCTGAAACACATATCGGTTACCATACCATAGGATGCCCTCTTCATCAATGTGGAATCTAGGTGCTTTCCCTTCTGCTAACTTCTTGGCTATATACTTGAGATCCTCATCTTCCATCTGACCCCTACGAATCTCTTCCTCTAAGGTTGGTGTCACCTCTATTTCCATAGCATTAGTAACAAGGGTGAGGTAATGAGCAAACTCTTCACACAACTCATCAGCTTCAGGTGTCGTCCGAAACTCATTAACGTGCTTCTTTCTGCTAAGTGCATCGGCCACGACATTTGCCTTCCCAGGATGGTAATACATATCAACATCATAATCATTCAACAGTTCCAACCAACGATGTTGTCTCATGTTCAAGTCAGACTGGGTGAAGATAAACCGCAAACTCTTGTGATCAGTGAAAATATCAGTCTTGTGCCCAATCAGATAGTGTCGCCAAATCTTCAAAGCATGCACCATAGCTGCTAGTTCTAGATCATGAGTAGGATAATTAAGCTCATGTTTCCTCAATTGCCTTGAAGCATACACAACAACTCTACCTTCTTGCATAAGAACACACCCCAATCCCAAACGAAATGCATCACAATAGATGGAGAACTTCTTGTTTAGGTCGGGCAATACCAACACTAGAGCTGTTGTCAACCTCTTCTTGAATTCTTCAAAACTAGCTTGACACCTGTCAGACCACACAAACTTGGCATTCTTCTCTAGTAATGCTGTCAATGGCTTAGCAATCTTTGAGAATCCTTCAATGAATCTCCTATAATAACCAGCCAATCCCAGAAAACTACGAATCTCGCTAACATCTGTAGGCGGCTTCCAATCCAACACATCTTTCACTTTACTTGGATCAACTGCTATCCCACCATTAGAAACAACATGGCCAAGGAAAGAGACTTCCTCTAACCAGAATTCACATTTGCTCTTCTTAGCATAAAGTTTGTGCTCTCTAAGCTTTTGCAAGACTAACCTCAAATGTTCTGCATGTTCTTCCTTGTTCTTTGAGAATACCAAGATATCATCAATGAAAACCACAACGAACTTATCCAGGTATTCCATAAACACCTTGTTTATTAGGTACATGAAGTAGGCAGGTGCATTGGTCAATCCAAAAGACATAACTATATACTCATACAACCCATACCTAGTAGTGAATGCCATCTTTAGTATATCTGAATTCTGAATCTTCAACTGATGATAACCAGAGCGTAAATCAATCTTGGAGAACACACAGGCACCTCTCAACTGATCAAACAGGTCATCAATCCTGGTTAAAGGGTACTTGTTCTTGATGGTAACCTCATTGAGAGAATGATAATCCATGCACATTCATTGAGTTCCATCTTTCTTATCAACAAAAATCATAGGAGAACCCCAAGGTGATGCACTAGGACGAATAAAACCTTTCTCTTCTAATTCCTTTAACTGTTTCTTAAGTTCTTCTAGTTCATTAACCCCTATTCTATATGGACGTTTAGCTATAGGTGCAGTGCCAGGTAATAACTCAATAATAAATTCAATATCACGGTCAGGTGGCATACCTGGCAATTCATCGGGGAACACATCTGGGAATTCCTCCACCACCTGGTTTTGAGGATCTGCAATGTCATCAAGCTGGTTCAGGGTAGCTGTAGGTGGCGCTTGCATTCTTACATCAACACTGATTCTATCTCCTTTTGATGTAGTCAAATCCACAACCCTCTCTTTACACTTTATCACAGCTTGGTGAGCTTCCATCCAATCCAATCCCAGAATTAAATCAATACCAGATGCATTCAACACTACAGGGTTTGCTGAAAAGTCTACCCCCCTTAAGAGGAGTTTAGCTAAGGGGCAATAGTAAGAAGTTGGTATAGCACCCCCTGGTGAATTTACTACCATTTGGTTCTTCATGGCTACAACTGGTATGCTATGATTCCTAACAAATGCTTGCGAGACAAAGGAATGCGAAGCTCCAGAATCAAAAAGTATAGTAGCAGAGATAGAGTTGATGTTGAACGTACCCAGCATAACTTCTAATGCTTCCTAAGCCGTCTCGGTGGACACATGATTCACCCTTCCTTGATTGGCATAGGACTTCTGATTACCATTCTGCTGCTGAGGTGTATATTGGTTTAATTTTCGGGGGCAGCGATTAGCATAGTGCCTAGGCTCACCACAATGATAACACAACTGAGGAGTACTGGGACTACCCTTAAGAGGTGTGTTGTTGGGCGCAGTAAGGCGGGGAGTTTGATTTCCAGATTGCTGCGATGGCCGTTGATTCCCTTGCTGCTGGAAATTCCCATTCTTGCGCTGAGCATGCTGACCCTGGTATCTCTGACTGACTGGTCCCTGGAACCTCTGCTGGAAGCCCTAATAGAAGTTGGAACAGAAATGAGAATTGTTTCCAAAGCCCTGTTCGTTCATCTTCCTCTTCTTATCTTGTGCCAGACGTTCATCATCTAGCACAATTGCATTATTCACCAATTCTTCAAAGGTGTTGTACTTGTTGCCCTTCAGTTGCAGCCTGAGCTCATAGTATATGCCGTTCAAGAAATGACGCCGCTTATCAACATCTCTTAAAACTTCATGGGGAGCGTAGCGAGCCAACTCCTCAAACTTAGCATGGTACTCGCTCATGGTCATCGAGCCCATTCTGAGATTCCGGAACTCCTTGGCCTTCTGTTCTATCAAACCCTCGGGGATGTGGCGAGCCAAGAAATCCTCTTTAAACCTATCCCAGGTGATAGCAGGAGCATTATAGGGACATGCAGCTTGGTATGAATCCCACCAGTTCTAGGCAGCTCCCTGGAGTTGCCCTGTAGCATACAACACTTTCTCAGCCTCATTGCACTGAGCCAGGTCTAACTGCCTCTCCACAGCACGCAACCAGTCATCAACATCTAAGGGATTTGTAGTGTGGGTAAACACAGGAGGATGACCTTGCATAAACTCCCTATGTTTATCCCTTGGTGGTTGTGCATGTGGTAGCCCTCCAGCTTGCATCGTCTGCACAAACTGGGTCATGGTCTGCATCATCTGCACTTGTGCCTTCATCACTTCCTCATTAGTGATATGACCAGCACCATGGCCACAGCCTCTAGCACCACGGTTACCTCTTCCTCCCTAAGCGGCCATCTGTATTCCAACAAAACCAAAGCTTAGAGTTATTCAGGTCACAAATCACTTATATAATGATAAGGATTGTAAAACTGAAAATTCTGGGCTAGCTTCAATTTTAGCAGTACATAAAAACCTTCATAACTCGAGATCCAGATGTCAAAACAGGACTTTCTATACATGGTTGGAAAGGTTAAGAAATTCTCTACAACTTCTATTCAGACCATTTTACCAGATTCTATCATCTAAGTGGTCAAATTAACTCAACAATAGGAACTATTTAGAAATTCCAGACAGCATGTTACATCAGATTGCGATGAGCATAACTTCCAACTCAGAACTGATATTGGCCTGATTCTTATGGGAACTATTAGATAAAGAAGTCCAATTCCACCCAAAAAAATCTTATACTCATTGGATAAGCCAATTTTGAGATATAACCAAAATATCATAGGTTGCTCAGAAAACAGCAAGGATGGAGACAGGATAAACCAACCCAACCTTAATTTATTTCAACTTCAAACCCAATATACTTAACTAAGGAACTTGCGGCCAGGCCCAAAAAGCTCCAGCACTCATACAAAAATCCAAATCATCCATATTACATAATCATAATTCATCAAGCACTCAAAGTTCACACACACTAGAATGACATGACTAACTTGACTCACGATACTAATAACGTGTCTATTACATAAGGGTTTTCAAGCTAAGGTCGAAGCTCATGGTCCAGCCGTTCATATATCTTTGGTTGCCCAGTCATGGTTCTGAGCCTGTCAATTTCTTTTTGCTTCTCCTTAAGCTTCTGCTCCAGCTGCTCCACCGTGCTTACCATGCGCTGATGCTTGAGCATCATGTCACATGCAAAGTGTGCCAATTCCCATGATTCAGGTGACAATTCATGAGGACTCTTCATACCCCATCCAGCCTCCATTCTATGATGAGTGCGAGGCAAATAGCAAAATTCATCATCTCGCATATTCCCAAAGCGATGGCCACGGAGAGCAATCCAGGCTGTAAAAGCAGCACCCTCGATGCCATCCTCCTGAGTTGGGATAGGACCAAGATGCTCATAAATCATCTCTATGTTGTAGGAGTTCTGCATCCCTCCTGAGGAACATATAGCCACATTTGTCTCCCAGTAAGTACCTTCCAACGGATGGGTGTGTTGGAAATAAGTGTACTGCACAGCGGGGTCCCAGTCAGCATAATAGTCATGAAGAAGCTTCGTGAGTCATATATGCGATCTGGTGTGGCACTCCGGTACGCGAGAGATGTTCACAGTCCATCCCATAGGAGCGTGCGGTCCACGTCCTCCAGCAGAACCACCAGCAGACGACGGTGGGGATTGACCATCATCTTAAACTGCTTCCAGCTCTTCTTCTTCAAAAGCTTCCATTGGTTCTTCTTCTTCAGAAGCTTCCATTGGTTCTTCTTCAACTTGAGGTGATGTAGGCACCGGGGTTGGTGATGGCGGAATAGCTTCCCTAGTTCCCAGGTGGGTGAACAGATCACGATACGCAGCAGCAGTCATGCGGCGAGTATAAGGAGGCATCTACAAGATTTAGACATGAGTTAGAGTAGAGTCAAGATTTTCTCAATAGAGTAAGTATAAGAGCATAAAAATTAAGAAAATAACAAGGTTAAAGTTAAGAAGCATGAAACTAGTGAAGCAAAGAAGACTAAGAACGAGCATTCTATCTAGGCTTGCGTCCTACAGTCAACATGGCTCTGATACCAACTTGTCACACTCCACTTTTAAGGATAAAAGTAGAATGCATAAATAGCCTTATATGCGCCCCAGGAACAGTCGCATATATAGTATGACAAATTACAAAGAGTATCATCACCCTGTTTATTACATAGCGAACCAATATTTATTACAGAGTTTTGCGCATAAATAATAAATAACTAAGATATCTTTATTGCGAAAGCTCCACACAGGGACACGTCAACTGGTGAACATCAAGCCTAGCACTCATCGCGATAGCTCTCATTCCAACCTTCATCTGTTACTCATCCGAAATTTTCCAAAATTGAAAGTAAAGCAAGCGTAAGTACACAACCGTACTCAACAAGTATAACATGGGTAAATGAGGCACAAATAAGCTGACACTGTTTGAATGCATTTAGCTTTTATAAGTTAATCATATTGAAGCATAGCATCAAGGTAGTGATAATTCCCATATTCTCATGATCAAATAACATTAACCAGTGTGTAGCAATAACGACATTAAGATGCACACATTAACAATTTGAGAACCATTATCTTTTGTAAATGTGTCAAGGCCGCCCTAACCGAAGGGCACGGACAATATATTGATTTAAACTCTGATCAGAGGTGTACACTTTCACTGTGAGTCATGTTTTGCAACTGAGTGGACTTATAACTTCTAAACCACCACAAAACATATAAAGCCACCTATAGGTTCTCCTAACCAATCAGAGATATAGAAATACGTTGTGTGTAGAAACCCCCCTTCCAACATGGCACAATCCTTCTCGGCTATACTCATAAGGACAGAGGCAGTCCTATACCCCAACTTCCAGACCACTAACCAACTAGAAAAGGGCCTACAAGTGACTGGAGCTAGAGCCATATAGCCCTCACAGCTGTACAGATTCTCCATGATAAATCACTTACAGACAAGAGTCCATGTTTGTTAAAAGTCATCATTTTTGTTGATAGCATAACACACATCAAGTTATAAGATCATGACCATTAGAGCACTAGCATCATAACTACCCAATGCAACCCAAAAGGTTCAAGGAATCAGGATATCAAAGCTAGCTATAGTTTCTAGGTCATCAAACGGACACATGCATATGAATTGTTATTTATAGTGGATAGGTAACAAGGATGGTCCATGCTATACTTGCCTTGATTTACAAAGTCCTATTGATCTTGCTGATCCTCAAAGTAGCCTTGATCAACAAAAACCTCACTGTCTAAACTCGACATTAACAATCAACAGTTGATAATCCAATCGAGCATACATACACGAAGCAGACAAAGAGCTATTAGAGGAACAGTACATCAATCTCATCAAAATAGAATAACATATTTATAAAACTATTCTACTCGCTTCTACGATCACACAGACGTCAAGTTCACCAAAAACAGAGTTATAACGGCGAAGATATGAATTTTCAAAGATTTCCTATAGATAAATAAATATTTTAAATATACACTAAAAATATAAAGTTTCCAAAATACTTCAAAAGTAGCACCACTACGTAGATTATGAAATTATGAATCTAACGGAATTTGAACGGACCAAATCGGAGTTAAAACGTGAAAGTTATAAGCTTTTAAAGACAATGGCAAAACTATAAATAGCTGAAAACGAATTCTGAACTGAAAAGGAAAAATACGTTTTCCAGAGTAGAAAACGTATTCTGGAAGCTGTTACAAGGAAAATACGCTTTCCAGTGGACAAAGCGTATTATGGATCTGTTAAACAGAAATTACGTTTTCCAGTAGAGAAAACGTATTCTGTAGAAACCGCCAAGGATTCTTAACAGATTACACCAAAGCCCAGGGGGTTTTTGGCAAATCTACCAACCGAAAGGTTACGGTGTAATTTGATCCGTCTGTTTCAAGATGAACGGCCCAGATCGATCGGGGCGATCGGGCTCGCCGGGGAAGATGCCCGACACGGCGGCGGCCATCGCCAGCGGCGAAGGAGTTCGCCGGTGTTCACACAGATCACGATTCCGGCCACCGTTTGACACGGGACCGGTACCAATGGAACGAGAAGCTTGTGCGGCACTCACCTGTGAAGTCAATGGAAGCCGAGGGATGTCGGGGTCGGCGAGCGGCTCGGAGCGGCGGACGGCGGCGAGCTGCGCATGGTAGGAGCTTGAGTTAGATGGAATTGAATCAAATTGATGACGCAAACGTGCTCAAGAGAGCATGGCGAAGCTCAAGGCCAACTTACGCCACTAAATACGCTACGGTCGCGGTGAATTGCGAACTCGGACGACGGCGACAATGGTGGCGGCTAGGGTTTCACGTGTGGCGGCTCGATGAAACCGAAGGCGGCGCTGACTTAGGGTTGCGGGTAGGGGTTGCGGCGTGGAGTCAAAGGCTTAAATAGCCTGAAGTCGTGGCTCGAGCGGCCTGTTGCGCGGGGACGGCGTGGGTCGGACTCGCGTTCGCATCCCGGTCGGGGAAGAAGGCGACGCGGGGTCCACCTATTGGCGACAGCGAGAGAGGGAGGCGGACGCGCGGACGGACGGCGCGCCTTGCTGGGCTGTGGCCGCGGCCCAAGAAGGAGATAGGGAGGAGTGGGCCGGGCGGAGGGGGAGGCGCTGGCGCCGATTGGGCCGGAGCGGAGGTGGGGAGAAGCGGGCCGCCGACAGGCCGAGCGGGCCGAAAGCCAGGAAGGAGAAAAGAAATGGTTTTCCATTTATTTAAGACATTTTCAAAGCAAATTTCAAATGAATTTTGAATTCCAAATCAAATTCAAACATCACACAAGAAAAGTATGCACCAGCATGAATGCTCAAGCATGTTTCTACCATGATGCACTTCATTTCCTAAAAAAATATTTATTTTGCCATTTATTTATCCACCAAAAATCATTTTGACTATTTATATATATATATATTTGGAAATTGAAAACTAGGGTGTTACAGTTACCCCTACTCGGTTTCCTCTTAGCCATGAAACTACACAAGGCAAACTGAGCTATCTTAGTGCCAATGTAGCGTGGTTGCTTCTCCAGCTCATAATACTCCGCGAATGTATTCATACTAAGCCCACCTCTGTAAGACTCGATGGCCCATAGAAACTTGCTCATGTTCAAGAAAGCATGAGGAGTCATGTGATGGAACTGAACCTCGAACCATTCAAGAACATACCGAAGGAAGTTGGTTGAGGGGAACCATAGGCCGCAGGTAAAGAAGTCCCAGAAGACGATGACCTCATTCTTCTCTGGCCTTGGCACGGTCTCTCCGCGCGGAGATCGCCCGGCACCAGCAGGGAGAAAGCCTTTTTCCTCGAGCTCCGTGATCACGCTCTGTGTCATTCGACTACGACAAAAGTCGTAGGAGACCTTCGTAGTAGCTGTAGAAGCCTTCGGAGCCATCAAATCACTCAGGGAAGCTTCGATGTCTGACAGAGACTCTTCAAGATCCTTGGCCTCCGCGGCAGCCAGCATGCACTGCTCGTAAAGATCAAGGAAACCTCCGACTCCGACACCTTGGAACTAGGATTAGGGGCCAGAGAACGGGCGACGATGCGTGCAGCTAGGGCGTTTAAGTGCCACGGTGAAAGAATGCCAAGGAAAAACTGGAGCGGAGGCAGCAAGTAGCAGAAAAACTATGCGGTGGCAAGAGGAGTACAGGTCATTTTCACCGCCCACCCCTTTATATAGGCGGTGAAGCTGCGCCTCAACTTCTCAGCCCAACGGTCACGACGACCCACGAATCGAATGGTAGAAAAACGAACCAACTTAAAATCAACGCCTAAGATTAAAAACCATGCAACGGTAAAAATGTAAAACCTCCGGTCCAACGTTCAACGGGCCAGGGGGGTCGGAGGTAAACACAGCCTCTGCGGCTAGGAGCATCTTGATGGCTAGACTGCCTCCACTGGACCTAACCCTCAAGGGGGAATGCTGGGGATGCGCCCCGAGGCCGAAGAGGCTTGTTACCTCCGTTGTGGAGACTAACCTATGAATCTAGTATTCCTTTCATATCTGTGTCCACGGGATCCAAAGGCGACACCCCCGGAGGTAGGACCTCCGCCGAAGAGGCACCGTGAAGGCGGTCGGCAGCGGAGGTCCATCGTCCTAGCCACCGACTCCTACGGAGGTCCAGCGTGGAGGCTCGGTGGCGTCGCTTTCCATGCTCGCGGAGGTCGTCATCCTGGCCATCGACTCCTGCGAAGGTCCGGTGCGGAGGTGGAAACGTCTCAAGATAACGTCGGCAGGGTGATGGGATGGGCCGAGTTGAGGCCGATTGTCAACAAGCGGACATGTTGAGCCTCCCGAGGGCGATGATGGGCCGTGGCCCATGTGTTGTGGCGACAAAGTGACAGACTAGCTTGCCCTTGGAAGGCCCACGTGTAATAGATTCAGTGTCTAGGGTTTCGAAACTCCCGTTGGAGAATGCTTGTACTTTCAATCTTGAGCTAGGGAGTCACTATAAATGGCCCCTCCCCCTGTGTAATGGAGGAGCATGGTTCATTGATAGCTACAGGATCTCCTGCTATCGGGCCCACGTTGTAATTTTTTTATTTAATACAAAGAGAGAAGAACTGTCTGGACCACTTATTCTACCCTCACTCTAAACCTGTTGGGACTCGGTCCCAACATAGGTAGACTGAAATTTGTAGCATGTTCGGCTCTTAGCCCAAATAGACAAGGACAACATATGAAAACAAGGATAGAATGTGGAAAGTTCAAATTTGCAGGGAACATTCATAGAACAACAACAAAATGGTAGATGACTTTGTAAAAAAAACAGCAATATTTTAAGTAGGCTGGAGCATTGCATAACAGTCTAAAAGTTGCGATGCATATGAAACTTTCCGCCATGACAGAAGACAAAGAGAAGATTGAGAACAACAGGATAGTAATAGGGCCTGCAAACCATAATGAACCAATCATTAAATGGAGCAAAGCAATTTACCAATATACTAAGGCAGTGATGTTGGGATCTAAACAACACTGTCCTTAAACAGTGGCCTAGTGTCCAGAGAAGGCATTTCATTTTCTCATGCGTACACTGCAAAGTAAATAGAGAAAGGGCAGAATAAGTAGGACAGGAAAGAAAAGGAATAGTGAGAACTGGAACACCAGAGCTATGGTGGTGAAAGTGAAACTACAACTCGGCACATCAGATCCACAGGGGTAATAAGAAGATTGGATCGCATCTAAATCGATGCAAGGCAATGGGGAAAACACACAGAACACTTAATTTTGTTTGCTTCTAACACTCTTGTAGGGTGGGAAGCATGGAAAGAAAGCAGAGACCCAAGTTAACAAAAGCATAAGCCCTGTACTATCTACGATACCTGACAAAGTAACTTTTGATCATTCATTTTTGAAGTGAAGCGCACGAATATTTCCAAGTCCCAGGCTCCCTGACCCTGTAATGTAAATAGTGACAGCAAGAACATGTGAGGTAGTTAACTAAATAACAAAATTAGCAAACCAACCCTGTTTATCATGCATAAAAAATCACAAACATGTAGGAACTCACTAAGATAATGTGACACGACCTATGGCAGCAATGGTGCATTCGACAATGTATGGAACCAAGATGACCTAGGCTGCAAGTTGTAAAATGAGAAGGTCAGCTGTATGAACGTGAACTCATCGTCTATAGAAGTGAGAGGCTGTCGGAAATATATTGGTAAGTTCCCATTTATCATTGGCATTTCTTTAGACAGTTTAGACACGTAGGATGGATCCAAGAAGATGCAACAACCAATATCTTCAAATCAAACAAGGCCAAATCAATAACTTAAGGTCCATAGTTGGAACTATCCTAGCAAGATCAAAACTACCCAAATTAGAAAACACGTTGTTTGTCATAATTTAAGTTCTGTAGAATCTGAGGCAGGGGCTGTTCTTCATTAACTTGCTTTTAGAAATCAAGGCAGGAAGGAGTATGATGAAGAAAAAAGATTGAAAAGCAGAAGAAGTATATATCTATGACTCCAAAAAAAAAAA